>JNEY01000874.1:0-19899 GCA_020875895.1 Aphelenchus avenae
CTGCAAACTCATCCGGGACAATCGCCCAGCTTCGCCTTCGACGCAGTCTTCTTCACCGTTCCGACAACGAAAATGGCATCCAACGGCAGCTTCTCCGGCTACGCTTCCATCGAGGGGTAAGCAACAGTTCCACTGAGCATACGAAAAAAGACCTCCTTTGTGAGGAGTTTCCCCATCAAATACAAGGTGGCATTTTCTTCAATTTCTATTTTTTGAGACTCCTCAAGCGGCTCCTCCACGCCGATCGCAAACCCGTTCCACTGCGACTGCGGCCGAGCCCTCGACGCCAGCGGAGGCCCGGTCATCCTGGGCACGTGCGGTCACAACTTTTGTGGCATCTGCACGGGAACGATGATCATCGATGCTGCCGACGGAGCAGGAATGACCTGGCTCACAGTGCCAGCCATCGTCTGCAGGCGGTGTGACCTTTACTCGTCCACCACAACTCTTCGGCGCAACGACGTTGCTCTGGGTAAGCACTTTTGCAAATCATTCAATGTTTACTTTTGCATCGGACTATTTATGGTCAACCCTATTAGATCACAATGTCTAACACTGCAAATTTAGAAGTGATGCGTGCTGCCGAGCTCAGCCGGGACGTGAGTCACGCCCTGATGCAGCAAGCCGTCGCTAAGATCGAACGGCTACGAGAACAAGTCGAGCAGGGCGAAGCGTCGCAGAAGACCGTCGCAGAGAAGCTGGAGCAGTCGGCGGCCATGCTTCAAGCGGCCAAGAAGTGCATCCTCGAGGAGCGGCACAAGAATGCGGCGCTGGAGTCCAAGGTCGCACAGCTGAGGGTCAACATCGACAAGATCGGGTTCCAGCTCAAAGTGGAGGAAGGAGTCCGAAAGCAGCTGGACCTTAAGCTGGTAAGCTTGCTTTAATGACAGCCCGTCGCTAGTTGCTTATCAAATGCTTACCACGTGAAATTTAGGCTGCTTGCGAGCGCAGAATCCCGCAGTTCAACCCGACCATTGCACCGCCTCCTGGATTCGAGGACGTTGCCGCTACCGCGTCAATGGCGTGTCCACCGCTTCAGCCTCCGATCGGCACCGGACGGCAGTCGCGCAGCGCTGCGCAACCGTCGACGACGACCGCACGGGCGCCGTCGCCGCCTCGCATCACCATGGACGTCGAGTGCGAGGCGCTGGAGATGGTTTTGTCTATGCTGCCCGGCGAGTACACCTTGTTTTGATGTATTTCTTGTATTTTCATTGTTTAACACTTTACTGTACAGCATTTTCTTTTTGTTTGTTACTGTACTTTTAACCGCATTGCCTTGTCTGTCATTTACGTTTTTGCACTTGTACGCATTCTTACTGTATTTTCAGTGCTGTCATGTTCCTTACCACTGTGTTTTGGGTAGTAAAAGCTTGTGACTTACCGTCTTTGCGTTTGCTGAGGGTTTGACTAGGAGGGTGCTGTATTAAACTTGGATTGGATGATTGGGCGATGGAAAAAAGACCGCCCACTCGGGATGGCATAAAAGGTCGGGAAAAATCCCGAGTATTCAGTCTTGAGTTGCTTGTCTTTCGGTAGCTTAACTTGTCCTGACTAAATGGCTCCTTTCCGTCGCAGCGCCCGGCTTCAAGCAAAGCGGGAGCGACACCGGTCATCGTCCCCCAAGGTCAACGCTAGCGAAAGGCTTTCGCCGGGAGCCATCCGCCACCTCTTGCAAGCTCCGACGGCGGTGGCCCATCCGCGCAAAAGGACATTGCGCAAAGGCGTGAGGCATCGGAGTACTTTCCCCAAAATTGAGACCCGGAAGTGGGACATTCGGAAGGACTTTGTCACGGGGGACGGGAAGAAGCTGGATGACTTTGTGGAGATGCTTGACGGAGGTGGATACGAGACACCTCGCTTCAAATTTAAAAGGTACTTGTGATAGGGAGCTGGATTAGCAACAAAATAATTAGAACCGGATAAGCCTGCTAATTATGAGCACAAATTGTAGGAATGAAACGAAAGTCGTGCTCAAAGATTTGAGCGAGTGTGCATATCCGGAGGCAGTGCTGTGCAATGCGTTTGCTCGTTGCATCGAAGAAGCAAAAGAGAAGGCACACAACAAGGTGTATAAGCTGGGAATCTCAATCAACAGTGAAATGCTGGACGCGCCAATCGACATCCCGTTCAAGGAGCCGTGGATTAATACGCCTGCAGTCATTCTCCACGAGTTCCAGCGAGTGGCTCAGTCCAAGCGGGCAGCTTCCCTCTACGGATCGCCGATAAGCGTCACAGTGTCCACCATTGGCCGAAGAGACGGAGGCAAGCGACTCAAGGGTGAAGTGGTCCACAACATCAACCATGGTCACCTCCTAAAAATCGAGAACACGGACACGATATGCTTCTTCCGCGCGGCCGAAGCTACCCGCCTACACAAGCTTATTGGGAAGCCCGGTGGACTCACCGCAAGTCAATTCTGTCACATGATGATGGGAAAGAATCAACGGAAGCAAACGGGAAATCACGTGCTCGGAAGATACGCCAAGATCCTGATGTCACAGTGCGGAATTCCCTCTGGTCTACCGTCCTACTCAGTGGAGCAGTACGCGCCCATCGTCCACGACTTTTACGAGAAGACCTACCCTGGAATGTTCCGGCTCTCCGTCTTCTCCTCCATCGGATGGTACAGACCGGTGTTTCTCGGCGCTCCGGAGAAGTACATCTACGACTTGCCGATTTTCTACGACGAGCAGCAGAAGCACTTTCACGGCATCCGCACCATACACAAGTTCTTCTCCAAAAGCTGGTACTGCATCGACCGCCAACGGCCGTACGACAATCAGCACACACACTCATACAAATGCGTGCGCAAGTGCAACCAGTGCGGGACGGTCGGACCGCTCCGTCCGTGTCAGCCCGACGGCAATCAACCTATGCTCTGTGACGGATGCGGCAAGCTCTTTGACAACGAGTCATGCTTTGAACGTCACATGGGCGCCAGGTGCAATCGATTCAAGCGATGTCTCGAGTGCGGAGAGTACTACGACATGCAAAATATCGAGAGGTTCTCGGAGAGCGGCAAGCACGAATGCGGCTACAAATTCTGTCTCAAATGCAACGTCTACCATAGCAAAGGACGAGACTGCTTCATCTCACCGCTTGCAAAGCCCGAGATGAAGGAAGTGCGATTCTGCTTCTTTGACATTGAATCGATCCAGGACAAACGGTCACCCAACACGAAGCGGATCCGCTACTTGCAAGAATGCAATGCGCTGCATGCAACAGTTGTATGCACTAGGTGCATCGACAAGGACACCTGGCGGGAAGACGACACCGGCGGTTGCGAGATTTGCGGTCCGAAGCGGGATCACCTGTGGTCCGAGCCGGACGGCAAGGAGCCGCTGAAGGAGTTTATCGACTTTCTGCTCTACGGTCTGAACAAGAAATTCCCGACATACGTTCTCGGTGACTATAGCGGCAAGTACGACCTTCACGCTGTCAACACCGAATTGTAAGTTGTTATTGAATTGCTACTGCGGATCCGTAATTAGCGCATGATTGATTTAATTTGTTTTCAGATATCGAATGGGGGGGCTATGTCCAAGCGTCATCCGCTCTGGTCACCGAATCTATCAAATGATCCTTTCCAAGCCGGGGGTCATCACGCAAACAATCTTCAAAGACTCTTACTGCCTTGTTCCGACGCGGCTCGCCAATTTCGTAGTTGCCTTCGGCTTGCATGGGCTCGTGGAGGACAAGCCGCACTTCCCGTACCTCTACAATCGCCGCTGCAATTACGACCGACGACTTCCGCACTTGCCCGCAAAGCAGACGTACGAGCCACAGCACATGAAGCCCTCAGAACGCGCCAAATTCGAAAAGTGGTACGAGGAGAACTACGATACCCCCTTCTACCTCCCTGATGCTCTTCGCGAGTACGTGGTGAACGACGTCAAGATCTTGACGCATGGAATGATCAAGTTTCGCAAGGAATGGCTTCAGCTTTGTGGTAAGTTCAAATTATCCCAAATCCATCAAGTTAATTGGTTTCTACTCAATTACTTTCAGGTGAGGACATTATCCAGAACTGCATTACGATCAGCAGTGCATGCATGCGAAACTTCCGGATGAACCATCTGAAAAAGGAGACGCTCGTCATTTCTCCACACGGCGGTTACGAGCGCAATGACCGCCACAGCCACGCCGGACTGATGTTCCTCAAATGGATGGCGCGCACAACCGGATTAGCAATTAGGACATCTGAGAGCGCCGGCGGAGAATATCGCCATCGGTACGTCGATGAACGCGGCAAAGAGCGCTTCTTCAAGCTGGATGGATACGTCGCGTCGCAATACGGTGGGAAGCCAATAGCGATAGAATTTCAAGGCTGCTACATCCACGGCCATCTTGCACACATGCCCCCGGACACGATTTGCGCAAACGGGAAGACGGTGGCCATGAACTATGCGGAGGACGAGCGTCGGCGAAAACTGCTTGAGGAGGCTGGCTTTGACGTGATGACCATCTACGAGTGCGAGGCGCAACGAGAGCTGCAGATGAGCAAGGAGATGAAGCGCTTCTACGAGGATACGCTCGACGACGGACCCATTGAGCCAAGAATGGCGTTCGCTGGTGGACGCACCGGTCCGTGCCAGTTGCACGCAGTCGCCAACGCCGAATACGAGATCCTCTACTTGGACATCGTCTCGTTGTACCCGTTCATCAACTACGCAGGAAACTACACGATGGGAAGACCGATTGTGCGTGTAATCCAGCAGGACGTGGACTGGCGTCTGCCGTCGGATAACCCGTACAAGGGTTTGCTCAAGGTGGTAGTGGTGGCGCCGCAATCGCTGTTACTTCCCGTACTGCCGATCAAGATGGACGAGCGCTTGCTGTTCTCCACGTGCCGAACATGTTCGAAGGAGTACCGCAAAAAGTCCACCTATGTGGCGGGATACAAGTGTGAGCACACGGAGGTCCAGCGCCAGTTTGTCGGATGCTTCACCCACAACGAGCTCAATAAGGCGCTGGAGAAGGGATACCGCGTAAAGCGCGTCAATCGCGTGTGGGAATGGCCGGACAGCCAGTGGTCAAGTGATCTCTTCAAGAGCTACGTGAGGCAGTGGATGAAGCTCAAGGTGGAAAGCAGTGAACTTCCCACGTGGGTGCAGACGGACGCTGACAAGCAAAAGTTTGCAAAGGAGAACTTGGACCTCTATGGGATACAAGTGAAGGCAGAAGATTGCATTCCGAATCCCACACGGCGGCAAATTGCGAAGGACTGCTTGAATTCGTGAGTTTTTCTACTATGGACAACATTTGCTAATGTTCCGTACTTAGATTTTGGGGTCGCTTCGCAATCCGGTCGAACCTCAGCAAGACGTTGGTCACGGACAAGCCTCACGAGTTCTTTGACCTCGTCGCAGACCCGACGAAGGAGGTGCTCAGCGTGGACATGCTGAACGAGACAACTGCGCATGTCACATACAACGTGAAGGACCAGATGGTGGAAGAGGTGAAGACGTCCAATATTTTCGTGGCCATCTGGACAACCAGCCAGGCGCGTCTCCGGCTCTATTCGTTCATGGAGCAAATTGCGAGTACACCCGGCTGTCGTCTTCTCTACACGGATACGGGTAAGACAAGTGCTTGCAGTACTAGGAGTACGTTATGGTTTCAGATAGCGTCATTTTTCTCTGTCCCCGCGGGAAGTGTCCAGTGGAGCAAGGAGACGTGTTGGGCGCGATGAAGTCGGAGTATCCAAAGCACGAGATTTTGGTAAGTAATTTTAAAAACCTGAAAGTGAGGTGACACGGATGAATATTAAATTTGCAATTCCAGGAATTCATTTGCGGTGGTGCCAAGCAGTATGGATTGAAACTGGCACTGAAGACAGATCCGAGTGAGATCACCTACAGTCTCAAGTACCGAGGGATTACTCTCGATGACTCTGCCGCAAAGGAGATGCAGTTTGATCGGCTCAAGGAGCAGGTGCTCAATTACCCGAATGCGCGATCCATTTTCGTCGATACCCGCCGGTTCGAGCTGTCGAAGGTCGGCGAGATTCACACCTTAATGGGAATGAAGCGATACCGGCCGGTAAATCAAAAGACCATTATCCGACCGGAAGACCTTGTCTGCGTTCCACTCGGTTACAATGCTCATCGCCCTTGATTATCTTCACCTTTGTATGCTCTCTTAGCCTGTCACTGTATTTTCAGTACTCTTTTGTTTGTAATTGTCTCTTACCGTGACTTTATTCATCAACGTTGAATAAACAATCCATAACAGAAGGAGCACAACAGTAGGGCACCACAAAATCTTCGATAGGTCGCAGCGCCCCGGGCGGTGGGCGCAAAAAAGTCCTTTTCATTTGCTATAAAAATTCCCCTAAAAATTTTCTGTATCACCTCAGGCAATACCAGCTGGGTGGCCCTTAATTGGCTAATCGCCCCTGGAAGGGGCGGGGCGAAACAAGCTCTCTTTGTGGCTCGTTCTGGGATCACACGGATCAACTTGACAGATTATCGATTTTTTCGAATTCCTATACTACATTGACTACTCCTTTTTCCATACAGTGACATAGACCGTTGCAAATGTTACAGCCAAATATGACAGTTGCCCATGATAGTATGCAATGAAGTCTGTGCGGTCAGGATTGAGAATATCGCAATTGCTGAAAACATTGTCGTTATTGATGCGGTGCGTTTTGCGCATGCTATTCCGACAGTTGTGCTACAGAGCCGACGCATTACTTCACACTTGCCGAGAATGAGACGCATTCGTTGCGCGTTCATACGCATACCGTAAATCCTGTAATCAGGGCCCCCTTTATTTACCGCGCCCTCTAATTAGGGCCCCCTTTGGAATACAGCAAAAAAATTAGGGCCCTCCCTTTAATTAGGGCCCCGGGGCTCTAATTAGAAACACTAGAAATTTACTCCTTTAAAAGGTAAGTTTGACTTGCCAGGAAAACATGTTTTCTCGACGTTTTAGAGCATGGGGAACATACTGGGACAGATGTTTGTGGCACTAAATTTTTTTAGTTTTTTATCATCATTGGTGTGAACCAAAGGGTGTAGGTGTCCACTTGGAGGATACCTCCCAGTTATTATACCCCATGAAAGTACTGCCATTATGCGTTTTAATACACGTAGAACACAATAGGATACGCGCCATTCTTCGCTAAAATGTGAACTTTTGACGAATTTTTAGACCATTTTGGCCGATTTTTGGCAAAATTTCCTCAATTTTCCGCGGACCTTCGGCCCGCGAAATGGCAAAATAATTAGGTCCCCCCTCTAATTGCCCCCCTCCCCCTCTAATTAGGGCCCCCTTTGGACCGGAGCGAAAAAATTAGGGCCAGGGCCCTAATTACAGGATTTACGGTACCATGGATACCGTACCATACCTGTGCCATGGATTATGACGATCGAACTTGGACATGTGCACACCTTCCCTTCTTCTGCAAATGCCGGTGGAAGCTATATACTGTATGAGGCTAATTATTGGTCCAGCGTCGCAGCAGTCTAATTTGCGAAGTAATGCTTTCAAAGCACTCTCTACTGCATCGCGTTTACATGGACATTACAGTTAATTAGTATGCAGTTGGATTACAGGCACAGTTACAGTTATTAGTTATACTGCGAACCAATGAATACTGCGAACTGTAACGTAGTTCTTTTAGCTATTCCTGACTGTAACGAGAATCCATAAACTTTACAGTAACTTGTAGGATGAATTAGTTGAAACGTACAGTAACTACTGTGTGTTCAGTGGATTTCCGAATCAGGTACAGTTAAATCACGCGTGCTTTTTAACCGTACCTTTCTCCATGCAGCGACAGAAACCGCGCGTACACTGGCAGTCTTTATTACAACAGCAATAAATAAGATCGGCACGAGGTCCCCGTGCCAAACCCCGTACCCGTACTAAAACACGGTACCGAACCCGTACCCGTGGTAAAATTCGTTTTTTTGCCCAAAATCTGGCCAAAATGGAGTGATCGGCGTATAATCTACGACATGAAGTAGTTTGAATTGCATCCCATAGTGCAATAAAAGGATTTAGGCCCGCCGCAGGCGACACCAACGATACCAGGGGGGGGGTACCCCGTGCCAAACCCCGTACCCGTAAAATAGGGGTACGGGTACGGCCCGTACCTTGGTACGGGTGCCGATCTCTAATAGATAAGCGATCGCCTATATCGCAGTGCGTCCACTTTCTACGTCCACTGACGTTTCCGGGCTATGCGAAATGACCACGACGAGAAGCATGCGCTAGCATGATGCGCGCAAGGAATACTGCTTTCTGTTGCATTTGAACGGAAGCTATGGATGATAGGGATATGCGCAATGAAATGTGTAAGTAACGTGTGCGTCGCATCGGCAATTAAATTATTCACAAAGCGCGTCAAACTATGGTGGCTTTCATCGGACATGTGACACGATTCTGAGCGGTCGGGCAGTATGCACAATGTCCGGACCACTTTTCACAGCTCTGCTTAGAGTGCGACTGCCGTACCGTGCTACGGGCCGTACCGTACTGCGTACCGTATTCTACGGTACGGAGTACGGTACGGCTATGGGTTATACGGGTTACCGTACCGTACCGTACTGGTCGAGTACGGAGTACGGTACGGCAGGACCCCTAGTACGGCGCCGTATTCCGTACCGTACTGCAGGCCAAAAAAGTGCCCATTTTTAGCCGAAATCGAGCAAATTCTGGGCACTTTTGACCAAAATTCGAAAAATTTCGTAAAGAATGACGGTACGCAGTTCTATTTCACGCCTTTGATAACGCTTAGTATTGATGGCGTTGTTCTTTGAAGTCCTAATGTTTCAGTTTACCTGTGAAAAGGGAGAAAATGTCAAATTTTTTATTACCGTATTACGGCGCCGTACTCCGTACCGTACCGTACCGTACTGAGCCGTACTGGTACGGTACGGAGTACGGTACGGGAGGGGTCAGTACGGTACGGAGTACGGTACGAGGGTGCAAAGTCGCATTCTAGCTCTGCTAGCGGTCACTGGAGGCGTTGCGTCGACCGGCGATTCACTGCCTGCCGCTTCAAGTGTACATACGTTGTTTTGTTTCGAAAGTAACGATACGTGTGCGCGTCCAGGCGGTTTTCAGCAAAAGATTTAGCTGTAAGAAAGATAGTTTCTTTGTTTTACTTCACGCTGGCCCAGGTACGGAAAAGTGCACAAAGGAGCAGGGAAAATGTTCCTTTGTGCAATGCGAAAATACGGAAACCGGCGAAATTAAAGGCTTTACTAGGGCCTTATGTGTACTCGGTTTAGTTATTTAAGACAATCAGACGCAACCCTTGCTCACCCACAATTGCTAAAATCCCCTGCAAAATACGTTAACATGTTAGACCAGTGGGACACGAGAGACCCTTTGTTTCTGTCTTATCTTAGCATCTTATAGTCCTATTGCTGCTTTACGACTATGAAAAAGAGCATTTTGGGATGTTCACGAGTGTCTTTAGGACGGGGGGGGGGGAGAACTGCCATAAACTAAAGCAATGAAGAAAGCTTATCTGTCGAAACAGGCACTGTTTTTGAGGAGAGGATTTTGATTTCTTCCATGCGGAGAGAGCTCGTACTTCTACACCGAATGCCTTATGCCGCAGTTTGAGGGCAATTGCGTCCATATGCCGCAACCGTGGGTCATCTACGTGCTGGTCTTCGCGGCCGTCGCATTGCCTGTAATGTTTATCTACTCCGTCATCCAGCTCGGCGTCGACTTTTTCAAGTGCCTTCGCAAGAAGCACTACGTCCGTGTCGAACTCCGACGTTGTCCCCAGTCGCATTCAAGTACCTTGTATTCTTGTGCTTAGCCTCAAAATAATACCGATAAAGTACGTTGTCTTTGGTTCAGCCGAGTAACATACGGCGAGGACAATACCTAGCGTGTACACCGTTAAAGCATCGTGTGGCAGAGATGGGATTTCCCAAAATTCAAACCGAGTCCGTATCCTAAAGCCAAAATCACCAGCCATCACTCCCTCCTGACTTGGTGTTAGACGGTTTTGACAAAATTTTGGCCAAACGGAAAGAACGTTTTTGCGGGCGAGTCTTATGAGAACAATCTTTGACAAATGTTCTAAAGTGCTTGCGTCGAAAATACGGCGCGCCTGACGCGATTCCGGCAAAATTCGATTCATTTTTTCGGTTTCTGGACCGAATCCGAATTACCGAAGCCGACAATAGACTGAATTTTCAACGTTCCGAATCCGCACTCATGCCCTTTCCTGTCGTGCGGCATTGACCGACCGCCTTATAGCCGATCACTCTCAGAGTTTTTCCCAATTCTGGAATCGGGTCGGAATCTCGGGTCCATCGACGGACGTCCAGCTGACCGCAGACTTTCTCGATTGGTCAACACGTGTCGACATAGCGGTAACTCAACATGCATGTTTATTATTCGTAGCATTCGTTCGTTCGTCGTTTTCATTCGTTTTATGGGTTGTAGTGGTACCGTTCTTTCCACTACAGTTAATGTACTAGGACGTTCTTTTACCCTTTCCCTAGCTTTACCTCATGCTTCCATCCCGTCAATCCGTCCGGCACCCGCCGGGCGGAACGGCTCAAATGCGCTGTACTTGCCTCCTCTCAAAATGCTCCTCCCCCTAATCTACGGCCCACTCACTATTTCCTACCTCGCCGTCTCTTCCAGGATTTGTGTAACACCGGCCCGCCTCATCCAGTCAGTCTAGAACGAGCTCTGTAGTAGCAGTAGTGTGAGAGCAGCCACAGCGGCCGCCGGCCGGGGCGCCAAGCTCCGTGCCGGCGGATTTTCGTCTAAATTCTAAGTCCTAAAATTCACCGCGCTACTGGGCTCAGGATCGTTCGTCTACAATCTCGCCTCCGTCTCCTGCCAACGCAACCGACATTTCCGACTCGTCTCTCCCTAATACCGCTACACCGAATAAACTTGCACTATGAACCACCTATTCGAAGACTAGCCAAGCAGTGCACAGTGGCGTACGACACACGGAGCGTGAACTCGGGTATGGCTAGCGATAAGAACTAAGCGGAAAGGCCTAAGCGGAGTAGCAGCTCGTACATCGATGCTAAGTAAGCTAAGGGTCTCATGGACTGATCAAGTGGCACTACCAATATATGACCGGGACTAACACTTAAAGGTGCGGTCGTAATAGCGGCTCTGTCCTCTAAGAGGAAGCCCGATAGCTCGAGAGCGTTTCCGGCTCGTTAACAACCTTGCTAGTTTGCGATTGCGTTCCAATGCGTCAACAGCTTGGTCCGTCATTAATCAGTCCCCATGATCCCTCAGCGCGCTTCTGCTTACCGGCTCTGCCCACCTTTAGCCGGCCGCCTTTCTGCCGTGTGGTCACAGAGATGGGGAAAACAGCGGCTAACCACGACGCGCCACGAAGCGCCTCGAAGCGCCGGGAGGCGCTAGGAGGCGCCCAAGCGCTGTAGGCCACCAAGCGCTTCTGGCCGTCCACCCTCGATCCGGGTCAACAACTAGCGACGCGCCGCCGCAGCGCGGTCAAGGCACAATCCGACATATTAGCGCCAGTTATAGCCCCCTAAGTTCCCCATTTCTCGTGTTACCATAAGTGGAGGTTCTGCACCTCGCTCTAGTCGTCGCCACACTCCTGGAGAGACCCGCTACGGAAGGTTAAAACGCTTGTTTTACACTTGCAAAAGTTTCCACTGGAGTAGGCATTCCGACGCGCTTGCCGAAACCTTCTCGGAAACAGCGCTGTACACCTACGAGGAGCCGCAAGACGAACACCTGACGCCCTACGCAGGCACTTTACACTCGCGGAGCCGGCCAACGTCGGCCGCCGTGAAACATATACGTCTAGACGAAGGGAACAGCCGTTCCCTGCTACCTACGCGCAGCAGCCGCACAGGCCATTCATCGCTCACGTAACTGCGCTATTCCTCTAAGACACCCACGCAAATTCCAAAGCGAATCGAGTGGAACACTTGGCGCCTTTCTGCAAAACAGCCTTCCAAAAGCGACGTAGTTCGCTTCAATCTACTTATACGTACGCTCTACCCGAACACAGTAGTGGTTTCGAACCTGCAGCCTAAAACTTACTGGGCTCCGGCTCAAGAAGTGGTCCGATCTTGAGCCTTACGAGGCCGAAGCGCCTAGGACTTGGCTTTAAAAGCCACGCAACACCCAGCGAGCAAGCTAGCGCCGCCGAATCTACAGCTTAATACGGCCATACGACATATGCGCACACCGTCGCACTTCTGCTGCAACAAGAACAGTCGCGCAGCATTGACCCTGCGAACCGAGTCCACCTCCACTTGTAGCATATTAAATCAGAGCTATTCCTAGCGCGCTGACGCCCTCACTTTTGCCCAAACACAGTACAAACGAGAACTTACGCGTCGAGGAGGCGAAATCAGCCGAAGTTCGTAGTGGGAGCAGTAGATCCAGTACTGGCAGCGAAAATATGACACACGTACGAATATCGCAGAAATCGGCGGACTAGTACAGCAGTGGACCGGAGTTCGACGAGGAGGAGAAACCAGCTTGCTCCCAAGACAAAGGACGCCGAGCCAAGAAACTTGGGCGCCGCCGTGCCTGGAACGAAAGCTGGGATCCTCCGGCAGATCTTCAACCAGCGAAGTGAAACATTAAAAGAAACGACCGCTAAAGAAGCAGAAGTCACTATGCAAACGGCAAATAACAAGGTACCTTTATCAAAAGACGAGAGTCGCCGCTAGTCGGTCGCAGAAGAAACATCGACCTCAGGGCCTTTGAGGACGTAGACGTCCGAAGGAAGCGCTTCTACTCCTTCATGAAAATCTGCATAGTGCCGGACCCGGTTCCCGTTGTGCGAGAGGCGTTTCCCGCAAACAAGACACGGATAGTCCACCTCGTGGGAACGCTGATGTCTGATGAGACTCTTTCTTGAGAGGCGTTTTCCGCAGTACTTGCATGGATGAAGCTGACGAGGGTTAGAACCTATAAAACCAATGGTCTTCTTGGACGCATATAAAAGCCGCTACCGCTGGTATGGTTACAACAATTACAACCAAAGCCCCAAATACATACCGGCCTTCCTCGTTCTGGATGACGAAGAGACAAGCGATGAGGAAGCCGATGATGGTTTCGCAGTCCGCTCGGGAGCGCCGACGACGGGTTGATTATGACCGACGCCACCGCATTCTTCATCGACTCGGCGACATCCGCAAAGGAAGTGATGAATTGCCGAATCATCGCAGGAAGCGAAGACTCCTCGTCTCGCGAAGTTGAAGGGACAAGCTCGGGATTGTCGCGACGTGCGGTTGCAGCATCAGCGGGGAAGTCGCCCTCAGGAAGCCCACCTTAAATGGGGCATTTAAAAACGGAACAAACGTGGCGGTAAATTAATGCGCAGAGACGGTATACAATTAACATGCGATACGAACCCGATCAAGACGTCACCGGAGCAAGCGAACGACGCTGTGAGTAGCTTTTTCGCCGCAAGGACAGTTCGGCCTCACCTCCGCTTGAGCAACGGGGCCAGTAACATGTTGAGATATCGGAGTTCGACGCCGCGCACTGAGCGTATTTTGCACGGCCACTGACCCGGAGTTACCGGGTGGATACAAACTGAATAGACTACAATACCGTCATACAGCGCGCATACTATGGTGCTAATTTTCACTCAGCGGCGCGTTAGCTTAACTGGGGACCGTTACGGAAGCAAGCGAAGGACGCTGAGGGTAGCCTCTTAGCCGCAAGGACAGTTCGGCCCCTCCTCCCCCTGAGCAAGGGAGACCGTGATAGAAACAGTATTCCGCGCGACCGCTTTTTGACTACGCACCGAACGGACGATAAACTTAACAAGGTTGCGCTAAAACGTTCAAAGTCGCCCACAGGAGAACGTTACGGTGAAGCAACCAGTGAGGCAAGGATTAGAGACTTGAAGGGAATACGAAGCTGCGGGCTTGGGCGACACAATGACGGAACCCCGCACTAAAAAGTCCGCGCGGCCCTTACCTCACGAACATGCTAGCCTTAAGGGTACGTCCTTAAAATACTTTACGAATGACTTGTTAAAACGAGTTCCGTCGACTAAATTCATTACCCTTAGCGCGCTAAGACCAAGGCAGCATGTGCGAGTTAGTAGAGCGTTGAGGTCGCTGCAGCGTCTCTAACAGCTCACTACTCTAAAATACGAATGCAACACGTTGCGGCGTACGGCACCTAATGGAGAGCGGACGGGTCGGGTTGGTCGGGTCCGGCCCCAGGCGTTTCGAGCGCGTCTAGCCGTTCCGATAGCGCTTGAAGCCCATACTCGAATCAGCGTCGTTTCCCGCGTCCGAATTTCTAGCCTCGGTGTGCATGTGATAGAGCCGTCTGTTCTGCTTCTTACGCGCGACGTTGTGGCGTAGGCCGTAAGCCTTTCCCGATTGCGTACGTCGTTGTCGGGCCACCTTGGTTTTGCTGACGTTGGTAGCGTCGAATGTGGTCCTAGCATGAACGAAGCGAAAAACCGGAAACCGTCCCCGATTTTCGAATGTCCATCCGCCTTATCACGCGCCGCTGCGTTAGCAGAGTTAGACTACCTGCTTTCTCAGTTGTACGCGTGACTGCAAGCCTTAGGTCATTGGTGTGTTCCCGGGCCAGTACTGACAAAATGCAGGATAAGGAAGCGCTCTGCACGCTTGTCTAGCGGCATGCCTGACATGTGATTCATCCTGCATGTGCTCGCATTCGACATCGTATGCGCTTGCATGAGGCATCGTATGCGCTCGTATGTGGCACTACGAGCGTGTATGGTTCAACCGGAGTGACCATATGGATTGTAGCTAGCCAATGAGCTGCGCTTCGCGCGGCCGAGCTGATTTCGCGCGTGAACCGGGCCCCTGTATGCTTGGGTAAGTCGCTTCCAGCGAATCTAGCTGTTTGTGTAGTGCTCCAATAGCAACGTGTCACACGGCTGTGACGTCGCATGTCGCCGCTGCTAGCCGTTAAGGTCTTTTTTTTATGTCCGCTTGTCTAACGCCGAGCTTCGAGCACCGTCTTTGACTGTTACCTCTCGATAAGCTGACTTGGACTGTTAATGCGTCGCCAATTGTTCGTTAGTGCTTTTGCTCAAGCCTTCCCAATTGTCATTCGTGCAACGCGTCTTGCGGTGACCTGCATTGTTGAAATTTGAACGGTTGATGACGTCAAAAAATACCGAAGTTTTAGGAGCTCCGAAAGTTCTGAAAACCAATTCCGCTGCTCCTAGTCGGTGTCGTCTTCCCGTTACGCAGCAGTCTGTCTCCGAAATCTATGCGTGACGCATTGTCTTCGTTCTCAGTTTGTTATCATACTGCTCCCTGCTTATCGAGGAACTTGCTGCCTTCGTCAATGAAGTGGCCATCCAAGAGGCCGCTTTCTGCGTAAGCTCAAGGCGCTGGCGAATTCTTCTTCCTCCGTCTGCGCTCGATATTATGTTGTTTTCCTTGTATCGGACGAAGCGGATAGCCGAAAGACGTCTGTCGATGTCGTTTTCCTGCGTAAAATGGGCTCCTAGCGTTAACGAAGTGGATAACCGGGAAGCTGCAGAACCAGATTTCCTACCAGTCCGGCCGCATCATCGCGCGCTGCGACGCTAGCAGTGTTAAACCGTTACGACCGATCGCTGCTGCAGTAGGGTTAGGCCTTTGTGCATGAACGCCGGCAATACAGCATGCATATTTAGAAGTATGCCTGTCATCGGCCGGTTCATTTGTTCGGTACGCACCAACTGCCTAATGCTAAATAAATGGTGTGGCCGCATGCCTGCATGTCTGCATGACATGTTCGATGATTTAGCATGAATGATGTCGCATGTGGAGCCGCTTGGTAGGCATGGCTACGGTCTTGCTTGTCCGTAGCATGGCGTGCTGTAGGACGCGCTTACCTGCGCTTTAGGGTGTAATGGGCCCCGGCCCGCTTGAAGCATGTTTGTTAATCGCTGATCGCTTATACTTTGATGTTAGCCTTCGCGAAAAAGTAGGACGTAGTAACTCTTCAATGATCCGTACTACTAGCGTATGCGTGATCCATCGACGTTCTTACGTGACGTGTCAATGCCCTTTGCTGCTCCCGTTTCTTGATAATGCTGCTTGCATCGTCGAATAGCCGAATTTTAGGCGCTCGTAAAATCCTGCAAGCCAATTCCGTTACTCCTATCCGGCGTCGTGTTATCGCAAGCGGTCTCCGGCGTGCAAGTATTGCTACGTACTGGGCATCGTCGTTGTCGTGAAGTCCTTCGCAAGCCCGGGGCAGCTTCCCTCGAGCGCTTTAAGCTGAACTCTTGCAGTTTCGGGCTGGTACGGCGTTACTGGTGAGCGGCTTAGCGTAGAAATTTTGATGTAACTACGGAATGCCCCCTTTATCGTTGCTGTGCTGATGAACACGGTTCACTGACGTATTTCAGCTGGCTTCCTTGTCGATGGACGGCGTTAGTGCAGCAATATAGGACCACATCCGGCAAGGCGACATCACGGACCAGTGGTCGATGGCGTCCTTCTCCGGCCCTTCGCCACCATCTCGTTCGCCATTTCACGCTGACGTTCTCCGCGAAGTAGGCTGCTTTCGTAAACATTGTCCAGCGATGTCCACTCGTGATCGTATGATGATCGCCTTCTCGGTGGTGAACGCGCCCGAGCATGTAAGTTCTCTGTTCCGCGCCGTACATTCCGGGAAGGCGCACAGGTGGTAAGGTGTGTGCTTAACACAGATGCGCAATGCTGTTGCGGTGTGCAGCAAGCTGTGAAGGTAGTATTATGCCGCGCCTACGGTTAAATATGCGCCAATATGGTCTCTTTAAGCGGGTGAGTGCGCAAGTAGGATATCGGCGCACCCAATAAAGGGAGGAGTGGACGGTTACTGCCTGCGCATATATGCCACTGCATGTTACCTACGTGCGCCTACTGGGCTTGCGCATAAACATGCAGGGTCTTTGCCTAGTTTTACACATATGGCCTAGTTATGTGCGCATTTATCAGCAAGCTACGGGAATATTCGTCTTTGTCCAATCACTGACCTGTTGTTTCCAGTGCTTCATCTTCGAGACGGTGACGGACGTGAACTCGCTGGTGCATTCCTCATCGTGACGGTTCAAGCTTGGTTCACCGGCGGCGTCCATCGTATTCTTCGGTGCGGACGTGATGTCGGTCAGTGCTGCCGCTACGTTTAGCTCTCCGTCGACATCCTTGAACGGCACTCGGTCTCCGAAGGGACATGTACTCTCTACGATTCACATAGGCCGCTTCTTGCGGCTCAGGTTAGCGACGTCTGTTTCCGATGTGAGGTGCTCAGTCGTCCGCTTGCAGTGATCCGTCTTGTTGAAGTACGTATCCAATCCGTACCC
Source organism: Aphelenchus avenae (assembly GCA_020875895.1). Classification (NCBI taxonomy): domain Eukaryota; kingdom Metazoa; phylum Nematoda; class Chromadorea; order Rhabditida; family Aphelenchidae; genus Aphelenchus; species Aphelenchus avenae. Next base: position 17,276 of record JNEY01000874.1, read on the forward strand.
TACCCTGCTAGCCTTGCACGAGCTAGGATTTGGGTATAGGTAAGCATCCTGTAACTAGCAGGCGAGCCGCGCTTCGCGTGGTCGGCGCCTCGGCCTTGGTTGACTAGGTGTCCCGCCGGAATTGTGCAGCTCATGCTTGCTTTCCTTTCTATATCCGGACAGCATCGCACCGCAAGCGCTACCGCTAGCCTCGCGCCTCTTTGGCTTTCCGTACTCTCTCCTACTATTCCGTGTTCCGTAGATCGTATAAGCTGCTCTATATCCGCATATAGCAATCGCGTTTGCTCGAGACAAGGTTTTTGGGAGGTTCCACGATCCGCTGCTGTAGCCTAAGCTGTTCTAGGCTATCTTTCGGCGCTCACAATACTAGCAACCAATTATGCCAGCTACTCCGAAGTGGAAGACAACGCGGTACGGGCAGAGAATGGAGGTGCCATCGGGCACCAACCCCGAGCCGTTGCTCGTGTTTCGTCTCCTGCTAGCCGTGTTCAACCTCGGCTTACGAGTAGTTCTAGCTGCCTTGCACGATGACCCGGGTTTTGGGCTGCGCGCCAAAGTCGGCGCATTCAAGGTGGGGTAAAATGGATATGTCCTGAGCATAGCGTGTCACTAGCTGCAGGCTCGCTGCTTTTCAGATCGAAGCGCCGCTTGAATGGCGTGCGAACCGTGCATTTTTCGTGAAACCGGAGGAACTGCGCAACGAGAACGGAACCGGGTACAAGATCTCCAGGTTTGTGCGCAGCTAACACATGTGATGCCTAGCTTTTCTAGCGCTCGCCTGGAGAAACTGGAATTCGGCCCCTGTGCGGACGGTTCTCCTGGCTGTTACATTATTCGTGCTAACGAGGCTGTGCGCGACATGACAATCGCCGCGTACAGAAAGCTTGCGGAGAAGCTTCCTGCGCTAACCGACTCGGTTTTCAAATTCGATCTCACCGAGGAAAACTTGCGCAAAAAGTGACTGTTGTTCAACGTGTGGCTTTTACAAATTGGTCCACCTTTAGTGATCCGTTTCCTCTTATCGCGGCGCGCAACAAGAAGCTGGCCAAGCAGGGTCAGGCTTTACCGATCTACGCCGCGGACCAGGAGGGCTCGCTTTTTCGAGAAGCTACTCCCGGCATTAATCTTCTCCGCGTGAACGACGAAACGTACTGGAAGCACTTGCATGAAGCCGGCTGTCTTCCCGCAGGCGGCGTGACATCGCCTTACCTCTACTTTGGTAGGGTGTAGGGGTGGTTTGCAAATCGCTGTTTTGCTTTAGGTATGGCCGGCACAACCTTCGCTACCCATGTCGAAGTGAGTTTTCTGCGCAGGTGTTGTTGCTAATCGCGTGCTTAGGACATGGACCTTTGTTCAGTCTCGTATAACCATTCCGGTGCTGCTAAGGTGGTTGATTAGCGCTTGACGTGCGACGAATTGTGGCTTTTAGGTATGGTTTGTGGTTTCCAAGGACTATCGGCAGCAAGTGCTGGATCTCGCCGACCGTGTACTCAGCCAAGCTGAGAAGGGTGGCTGCCACGTTCCGCTTCGCCACAAGCATGTTATACTTCCGCCGACGTTACTGACCGCGAATAGTATCCCGTTCACGGTACTCATTCAACGTGAAGGAGACTACGTGTTTACCGAACCCGGCTCGTTTCACTGTGGCTTTAATGTCGGCTTTAATATTGTGAGTGTGTGCCGCTAGCCTTCAAACATTTCCGCATTGTAGGCCGAGGCGGTCAACTACGCCACCGAGGAGTGGCTGGAGGAAGGAATACGGGTCTTTGGTGGCTACTACGATTCCGAAGCGCCGATGAACACCGATTTCGGAGAGCTTTGCGTCTGCGACTATCGCTACAGCCTAGCTCCGAATGTGCGCTTCACGAAGTTTCCCGCAGCAACCGTTTGCAAGATTTTCCACCGTCGACAGCGGATGTTCTGCGCTATGAAACGGTACACTGACACGTGTGCGGACCTGCTGCGAGCCGGCGGCCACGAGCCTCCTTCCGTCGACCTGTGAGTTTGACTTGAATGTTTGTCCGCACCATTGCATCGCATGTGCAGCATCACCGAAGCGTTCAAAACTGTGCGCATAACCGGGCCTGGCGCAGAGCCGAACCCGCTACGCGAGCCTCTGATGTTCGGCAGCCGGCTGGCGTCTAACACTTTGTAGGGGATCAACTTCCTCGCGTGGTACTTCATTTTCTAGTTTTAGTGAATCTCCGGCCGCTGAAGCGCGACTGCTCCCGACGGGGCGCGAAATGTGTCACACTCTGTAAGAGCTTGCAGTTGCAGTATGTATAACTCAACGACTGTTTAGTCCTTGCTGCAGGAAGTGCGGAAAAAGCTTTTCCCGTCAGCAAGCCCGGGACGCCCACGAGAAGCAGTGCTCCGAAGTCGGACTCGTTTCCCGTACTGAGGCATCGTATGAAAGCCGCTCTCCACTAAACGTTTTGTATGACTGCTTTCAGTTTGGCTTCGTTGTTCTCCAGCGGCGTCGCTAGTTCCAGCCGGACTGCAGTGGTCGAAGGAGAAGCTCCGAGCTCGTCGGCTTCGTCGGGTGGGACGTCTCCTATGGAAGCCTGCTTGCGACCGGAAGTCGTCGCTTCTCGAGAGACGAGAAGGTAGACAATAGTATATTG
>JNEY01000874.1:43369-56701 GCA_020875895.1 Aphelenchus avenae
GTAGCGCCTAGCTCCTTGCATTCTGACTGGGCATCGAAGTACGTCTTCTTAGCTTCTTCGGTGGGCGCCGAATAGGCCTGGAACGTTTATTGAGCACATACCTAAGCTAGCTTGGGGAACCGTACATAATAGCATTTCCCCTGGAAGAGAGTCCAGCCCTTGCCGGGGTCCTGCCTGCAGAAGTGCTTCGCCACTTTGCGATAGTTGTAGCACACAGCGGGAAGCTGCTCGCTGCATGGCCTCGCGTGCAGCGTCGTGTGATTCCTCGTGTGGCCGGCTAGACAGGTCCTGCCTTCGGTAGTAGCCTTTCTGATGTCTAAGGTAGTGTTCGTGAGAGGGCAGGGTTCGTGACCATGCCGCAGCCGGTGGTCAAGAAGACTTTCGGATTTTGGAGGCGACTGCTTAAAAATGCGGATACAGTTCCATCCTCAAGGCGGCACGGATCTCGGGCCGCTACCGCTAACAGCTATAAATCACTGTCAATAAAGACAGCTTACTGCTCTTTGCATGACTCAAATCCAGAAATGCGGCGAGAACTAAAACGTCTGTGGAAAGGAATTTATGCGGTGACCGGGCTTTGCATTTGTTGAAATTTTCATGCTCTGTTTCGCTTCACTTAGGTATTTCGTTCCTGGGATCTTGTTGGTTATAGGGGGAACTTGAGAGGAGGAGATCTATGGTAATGCAAGAGCTTGCTTCCACCTATGTGTGCGACGAACTGATGTTTAAGCGCGCGTAGGAGACTTACCTTCCGGGAGCAGGGACGCATTCACGTTCTCGTAGTAGCCGCGGTATTCAAACAGCCAGAACCTTAAACTTGAGATGAATCATCAGGAATGACAAACGGAACGAACGTTTGATTCGTGCGCTCGATGTACTTGTGCTTCCCGCCGAGCCAGTAGTACGTATCGCTTCCTTCGCCGACCAGCTTCAGATCCTTACGCACGTAGTCTGAAACGTTAGGCGGCGTATTGAGCGTTCTCTAGAAGGTGAACACGACGTAAAGTGCGACAATTAACGTACTCGAAATGTGCTCGCTCTCCGCTCGACTTGTCGCGAACGCGAGAAAGGCGCCGCCGTCGCTGTCCGCGCACATCATTCGTGCGGCCGCATGCGTGTACGTCTTCTTGGACGCATATATGCACATGGTGTCGTAGAAGGCAACGGATGAGCCTCGGTTGCACGACCTTTTTCGGCCGGTGGGACACTCGTTGCACGGCGTGCGCGTGAAGAAACCCTGTTGCTTGCCGCTGTCAGGACACTTGCATGTTCCTCCTGTGGTGTAGACGCTAATCGGAGCCCAAACGACGAGGTAAATCAGCGCTTGCGTGAGACGCATACTGAAAGCTATGAGTTAGCACATGATATCACAACAAAACCGCAATGTGACGCAGACAAGAACGCCTAAAACGATCTGCAGTCATATCGTACTGAACGCAGCCATGGGCAAGTGGAACCTAGGCCCTCTGGGTTTGCGCCTCAACTTATTCTGACCTAGGCAGGCCCGTGCTGGGCCTGAGGTTCAAGCCGCATACAAGACCAAAAGGGGACCAAAGGCTTGTTTCGGCCGTACTTGCTCTTTGCTATTTGCCGGCCCGCAAGGCCTATAGTCCATGGTTGTTTGATCCCCCTCCCCCCGTCCGTAATATACTCCTATCGTATACCTTGCGGTACAGAGTACGGCACGGGTGCCGTGTTTGATTACAATGCCAAGCATATTTATGGCCTCATATTCCGGGACTTTAAGGCAACATTGGGGAATCCGCAAAAGGGGAAACTGCGTATTGTCCGTTGTTAAATTTCCCGGGAAGCACACAAAACAACATACAGCAAAGCCCAATAGAAGTCAGAGCAAGTGTTGGAAAGACTCGTAAGAGCAACGGAGCATGCGTTGCTGCTGCACACGCATTCATTAGCGATTTAGCGACACGTCACGAATGCGATTTTTCAGCTTGCTAGCAGTCGGCATTCTTTCGTCGGGCCATCAAACGATATTTCGATACATTCTTTGGTTCCTATTTATATTTCTATCCATGCAAAAGTTCAAACGCCCGATACTTGTCCAAGCAAATTCCATTGTTTATCCCCGACCTCGAGTTCGAATGCCCAAAATTTATTCGGCTCAAACTCGGACGAAACACATCCGGTTTTGTTTGTACTTTCGATCTGACGTCAGTACTTGTTGCAGGTGATCGGACACTCGGATTTTTTAGTTGCTAGTTGATTAATGTCCAAGATACTCTAGGCTTCAGACAGTTAGCAAATGAGTCGTTTACTCCATTTTTAGCATCCATTGCAACCAGCATTCCTCCGTGGAGTAGTTTCATCGGCCCTGAACAAAAGCCAGTTTTATTCGCTTTCTCTACAAAGTAATCACCACAAGTTTGCGCGACCGACACGTATCCGTCCTTGGGCGCGTCGACCGCAGTTCGGTTTTCTGCTCTGCAGACGGCGGTCAGAGGGAAAAACAAGTCGGCGTAAACAAGCGCATAGACGCGCTGCTCGCTTGTTTACTTACGGACGATTCCCCGTTGCATGAAATTTATGCATTGTTTGTGCAGTTTTTGTATTCACTGCACAAATTTTCAGCGATAACGTTGATATGATAGGTTTATTGTTGGTTCCAACTAACCTAAAAAAGCCTAACGCTTCCCTGTTATTTGCACATTGCTTTGCATTGCTGCCTTCCACTAATGATGGCAGTTCATCTTTTATTCTTTTTTCTTTTCCTGAGCGGCCAGCGGTCGTTCAGCGTTGGATAGAAACGTCATTTTGACTGAGTAGGAGACCGGACAGCCAAGCTTCGTTTTCTAGGTCTCTCAGTGGCCACGCTGCAACCCGGTTCCGTTTAACCCAGCATTACCTCGGCTATAAATCCGGAAGAGATCATTAACTTAATTGATGGAAATACAATTGTTTTCTGCCTATGGTGAAGGTTGAGGTTCAACTTCAACCTCAACCGGTTGAGGTTGAGGTTGACCTTTTTGCAATCCCGGCGGTTGAGGTTGAGGTTGAAGTTTTTGAAAAGGCCCGGTTGAGGTTGAAGTTGTGGTTGAGGTTTTTCGAAAATCGGAAACCCTGGATGAACTGCGAATCCAACGGACAGCTGATGTGATTATACTGATGTCAAGCAGTTGCTCAAATGAAACGTAGCTCTTCCTGTATCCTGCTCCTCTGCACCTGCTTCGTTGCACCTGCGCAGCTGGACAACGTATTCTGCCACATTTCGACATCCCACTAGCGGTGTCTTCATTAAGTACATTGTGCACTTTAAAATGGGTCTTCCTTGCTGGTCTTGAGATGTGCATTAGTCTTTGGGGTTTTTCATCAACCCTTGAAAAACCTTGCACAGACGCATGCGTTCATCCTTAAGTAGGTTAAACTCAACTTGCCCTTTAAAGGCCCAGCCCTCTTTTCGTTCAAGTGTTACCTTCGATTTCGAGACAGCGTCTAGTCCCAGACAGTACGGCTGCCCATCGTTCAGCCAGCCCCGCATTCGAGACTAACGCATTCTGCGTTGGCGACGCCAAACAAAGCGCTCTCCTAGTGAGAGGACGCGTCGCAAGGTTGTGATCGTCATATTTTGCCCTGGCGGGCGACGCTCGTTCGCAGTTCTTTCCGATTAAGTCTCGTAGGCTAGCTTTTGACGGTTCGGTAAAAGTGATTGCCAAAGTTGTTCGGCAGCCGTACCGTATTCCGTAGCGTACTGGCCCCCTCCGCACCATACTGACTCCCTCCGTACCGAACTCCGTACCCTACAGTACGGTACGGGCCATTGTACGGTACGGTACGGCCGTAGTACGGCCCGTACTCGTTATAAAATGCCAGAAAGTCGAAACCGTATCGTACTGCCGTACTGGACCTCTACCCGTACCGTACACCGTACCGTACAGTACGGAGTACGGTACGGTACGCCCGTACTATCTGACCGACTGCCGACGTTTAGTCATAATGTTTTCCTATTTTTCTAACACCACTGTTCTTCTGAGACATAGGCAGACTCCCTGCCCAAATAAGACGGTACAGTGGTACCTTTCATAACACGCGCAGGAAATTACATGTTCCTTCATGTCACAAAGGTCCTGAAACACCGCGTCAGTAGTCAATTCGATGTGCCACGAAGGTAACAGGGCGGGGACAACAGATGTGCCCTTGGTAATGAGGGCAATGAAAACTTCTTCCCAGTACGCCAGAACTCTACTTACTTGTGTCACACGATTTACCCCTGTCTTGGGTCGCCTGCAGCCAACCCAAAAGATCGAAAGTGCACGCAGATCCGCTCATATTCACGCGCACAGAAGAACACCTGACGGTCGCCTTTATGCGATGCGCGAAGAACAGGTTCCCCAGGCGATGTCCCGTCGCCCAAAAAAGTCGCGGGTTCCATGCGGCGCGACAGTTAACCTCATTCACCCGAGCCTGGCCTTTTGGCCGCCGGTGGGCAAGCGAGTTTGCGCAAGAGGTGTCACCGCAAAAGCAATCCGCGAAAGGTGAACGACGCGAACGATTCCGTTGCCCTTCGGCCAATTGCGCCGCTAACATCCACTGCGCACGATCATTATTGCGCGAGTAGTCGCTCGGCAAAAGCGTGACCGATTTCCTGGGGCCAATGAAGGATCGTTAGCGAAAAGAACGCGTCATTTTCGTTTTCGTGTCTCGACATTCCCGCTAGTCTTCGGAGCCTCTTCTTGTGTTTCTATGTGTTTTCCGAATGGCACGAGCTGTGGACGTCATTTGTGAGCTAGTACGTACGAAAGAATCCGATGAGAGAATAGGATAAGCATGAGTGAGGATGCTCTCGTCTTGATTAAGCGCGAGGCTAACGAGTAAGGCTGATCTGTCGAAAGAAGTTGGTCTAATGAGGAGCGTAAATGTCTTACTAGCTTGAACGTGCCAGCGTCGAATGTTATATGTTCTGTGCTTCCTTGGTTAGAACAAAAGTGTGTTGATGGATTCAATGTAATTTCACCTCCGTGCATCTTTCTGCGACTCGTTATGCATGCGAATAAGTCGCAAACGTTTAATGCAGAACATCGCGCATTGAACCTTACGCGCAGAATGCGCACTGAACGTGACTTTCCCGTGGGCGATCTCTTGTCGCGGTAATGGATGGCGGGCACGCATAAGGTGACTTCTCATGTTGAATGTGTTGGCTCAAAGTCCTGTTGCATAACGGGTCTTCATCGTGTAATGGTAGGTATTTCTGATGTGCTCCTGTGGCACATGTAACCTTGGCCCGTTGTGAGGTCGCCCGGTATCATTACGAGGCCAGACCTGCTCCTTGTTGTCTTGCCTTCCATGTGTCGTTCTCATCCCGTCTAGTTTTGGCATCAGGGAAGTCCACCCATCGAGGACTTACAACATTTTTGAGGCAAATTCTGCACCGTTTTATAAATGGGTTAGGCAATTTTCCAAAATTCCCTTACATTTTAGCTCGATTTCGGTTGCTTTTCAGCAAGTATGGACCATGTTTTTATTAAGTGACAGAACCGACATGTTGGATCAGTGCGTCAAGGCTCAAATGAGTGCGTGAGAGCACACCGTACTTCGTCACTTGGCTCAGTCCTCTTAGCTCGGCATCCTCACAACTTCTATTATCGGCGCCTTATTGCCGTTATCGCCCCAATATCGCACGTCACTGTTAGTTTGGCTCTTCGCTCAGCATGGCTCTCCGCAATTAAACCTCGATCTGTTTCTCGTTTTCGATCCGTATGAGTCTCTACTCTTTATGACCATCCGCAATGTCAGTCGGTCGGCCCACTTCCACTCGCGCTCACTTTCGCTACTCGGGAAATGCGCACTCCAGCTGATCATGGATCCACCGTGTGTTTGCCGAATCTTCTCGGAATTTGGTGACGTCGTGTTATCAGAAGAGCGCGCAACGCGCAAGTTCTCGAGATCTCTTTCCTGTTTCCCGCTCTACTGGGAAAGTCGGTCCGTATCTTTCCCGTTCTGGATCAGCCGATCTCTGTTGCAAAAATAACAACACTGTCGCGTCTGCCCGCCGCAATTATTGAGAGCCACATTCCCGACCACGTCCCACTTTGCTTCCCAGCAACCGTCATAAATTTGAGCTAGAGGAGACATTTCCCGGCGGGAAGGTACGACCAGTTTTTGAGCAGAGTTCTGTTTTCCCGTGTCCGATGCGCGTGGTCCGAGCGTCGGAAACTTTGGCCGTTTTGACAAAAAAAAGACGGTTACACTCGTTCAGAGACGAAAGGCGTTTGCTTTCATGCGTTTCTTTTTCCCACTTCGGAACCAGGTGAGGAGTGAGCCATACTGAGCTAAAGCGAATGGATGATGTAAGCCAAGTTTAGCTACGCGAAACCACGTTGTTGAGCTGCTAGAGACCAAGTCGGGCTGAATTCCATGTTGAGCTATTAGTGGATCTGGGGATGGTTGATCCATACAAAAGCTGACTAATAGATTGACCGGCCACCTTGAGGGGGCCATGGCCACGTGGAAGATTACGGGTTCACCGGCAGGTAGCCAGCAGGGCTGGGCACATTTTTTTCAGCGTACCAGGACTATGCCAGGACCTGCCCAACCATGAAAGCTAGATACAGTGAATGGAGGGTTCTATTGAATTGATTCATACCCATGCTGAGTTAGTCGAGTAGTCGTATTGAACATCCAGACTGAGGTCATGGATACACGGGATGAGCACCTGTTGAGCTAGTGAAGATCATAGGAGCCAAAGTCAATCGGACGAGGTAAAGGACGCTGGTATACGGCCAAGATGACCTCATGAGATCTATTTATTGCCGTTCCGTGTCCGATCCGCGTTTAATCATTGGAAAATTAAAGGGTGGCACCATTTCACTGACTTGGATTCAGAACCACCGCCGCCGTTTTCATGGACTCCATCGTCCAGCTGCCGTGGAAGATCCTTACGCACCAGTGCGACCACAAGTCGGAGAAGGAAAAGTCGATCTCTTCCGGGAAGCAGCACAAGAATGGGTAAGTAGCCACTTAGTGTCCACTCGGTGCCTTCGCCGTAGCGAACTCGTTAAAAACTGTTTATTGTCTACTACGCCATTCCTCTAGTCCATTCGGAAGCCGCATGACCACTAGACAGTCTCTCTAGCACACGTTGCTTGTCCACTAGCGTACCGCATTTCCCTGTCATTGGGAGGACTCATCAAGGGCAAACCTACACTTTTTTCGGAATTTATGGGGCGGCTCATTGATGAATCTGTGAACTCATACTTCCCTTAAAACATTTCGGTGTGTCCACTAAGCGATGTTTCAGTTGTCCACGAAGCAGTCTCCCGTGTGCCTTATTGAAGTTGTCCACTACCAGGTCCACTCTGTCCACGCTCGGAGCCCACCATTGGAAACCTAAATTTTTATAACTATTTTTTGGATTTTTGGCCTCTTAATACGACGTCGGCGGCCGCTGGCGTGGGGCGGTACAAAAATGTGACTAGCTAACATTGATGTTCGCTTGCGTCCGTCCCTTATCAGTTCCGAGAGAAACTGGACGTTGGGTTGGCAATGGACAAAATTTACTTCCCATATTTTTCTGCCCGCCGTTCCGCTTATCTCTTTTCGTCGGCTAGCGAGCAAAAAGCGCTATAATCGAATCGGTCAGGTGGCGAAAGTTTCCCAGTGTTTCCCTGAAAACACTTCCGTTTGGCTAAAACACTAATTGTGCGAGTGCCCGTCGGTCGTCGACGACAGCATGGTGGGCGGAATGTAAGTTGTGTGCTTCCTACTGCCAGTTTGTTTACCAGCTAGTAATCCTTCGTCCAATAGTTCTGTCTTACTTGCCCACATAGCCCGCATGTGTTTGCTAGCTATTGCTAGCTTGTCCACTAGAAAGCGCCCATTTGTCCCACCAGGGAGTATCCGTTTGTCCAATACCTTCTAGTGCACGAGTCCATTTGTCCACGAGGAGAATGCTCACTGGTCTACTCGCTATAAATTCACTGTTAACTAGCAAGGGCTTACTTGTCCACTAGCGAAATGCCTGCTTGTCCACTAGCTACTGTCCATTTGCCCTCTAGGACGCTAGCACTGACTCAAGCCTGCGTTTAGGATTGCGAACTACGTCATCACTTATGATGGGATCACGGATCACCAGCGCTCGAAAATTTGTGAGCTCAGGGAACGGCTTGGCAAGGACCTGCTCAAGCAAACGCCGCTCTTCGACGACGACTTCTCGCTGCTGCGATGGCTCATGGGCTGGGACTACAAGTTCGGTACGTACTTGCACATGCGTTCCCACTTGGCGGGATTCCCAGTCAACCTCGACTAACATGTCCATTAGCCACTGCAGCTTGTCCACTAGCAGATGTGCGCTGGTCGCTACTGAGCGTCACTCGTGTACTAGGAAGCGTCCATATTACCATCTAGCAAGTATCACTTGCCCCCTAGCCGAGCCCAGTTGTCCAGTAGAAGAGACCCTGGATTCCCTTTGACGCCCAACTCTGCTAGAAATTGCGAGTGTTGTGCATTATTAAAAGTCCGTACTTCAATACCAAGCACCACTAGCAAGTACATTCGCCTTATTGTCCACTAACTTGTCCGTTTCCACGTTCAACCGCCAATTGCTTTAGAGGAGATTCTGCCACGCTTCCGTCGCGCGTCCACTATCTTCAACTGCCTGAACATTACGGACCTAGAATTCGAGGACATCGATGAGGTAAGTGACACTCGATGGACATTGTACTGACTTTCTCTTGCAGATCAATCGACACGTTCGGAGCCTCGGAGCGGCCTCCGAGTACTATCCGGGCGGCATTATGAGCTTCGACGACGACGGCAATGTGGTGAAGATGCAGTGTCTAGGCCGAGCGCACCCGAAGAGCCTGCACAAATGCGGCCGCGTCAGTGAGCTTTACGTCATGGTCATCACGGAGACCGCGCTGGCTTACCGCCTTGTCAAGTACGTTATGTGCCAGTAGAAGCCTGGAATGCCTATCCTGGGATGAGGATGAGCTAGCCTGGTTCAGACGGGACTAGTGAACTGCTAGTAGGAGATAAGTAACCAAGGTGATCCAGGGTTTTTGTGGGCGAGCGTACACACAGGAATGTTACATAGTGACGAGCTTAGCTAGTGAAGTACCTTGATGAGCTAGTGACACCCTAGGCTGAGCTGTTGTCGGCGAGCTGCTAACCCCAGTGTTTACTAGTGAGCTGGTGATGAACATGAATGAGCTATTGACCCAGGGAGGAGGAGCTAGTGATGGTCCAGGATGGGCTAGTGAGAAAGAGGGTTGTCCATGGGCTTTCCTGGATGGGCGTTACGGACGAAGGTTCCCCAGTGAAGGACTTAGCTAGCGTAGCACCAGGATGAACTTGTGAGACGGACAAAGATGAGCTACTGAAAGATTAGCCCGGCAACTTGATGACACAAAACGTCCCAAAACGTGTGTTTTAGACGCCAAGAGCGCAAGCTCGGTAGGAAGCTCGGCATTCGGATCGTCGTGGACATGGGCGGCTTCAACATGGACCACCTCTACGCGCCCACCATTCGGATCTACATCAACCTACTCAAGATGATGCAGGTAGGCACTGCCTTGCTTGAACGCTGAGGTCAGTCACCAGGGACGCTTTACAGGATCTCTTCCCGGACCTCGCACGGCAGGTGTACGTAATCAACGCACCAGGACTCTTCTCCGCCGCCTTCAACCTGGTCAAACCTGCGTTGGCGGAGCAGTCTCGAGATAAGATCGTCTTTCTCGCGTCGAACTTCGAGGAGAGCCTGCTGCGAGACGTCGGTCGCGAGAACGTCCTGCCGCCGTGGGGCGGCACGAAGAAGCCCGCGAATGGCGTGGAGACGGGAACGCTTCGCATGGGTGGCGTTCCGCCGGAGGAGTTCAGGCAAGTAGCGAACATGCGGAGCTTGGTTCCGGCAGCTACTGCTTGTGAGAACAGAACATAGGTGAGCAAGCGAGAGCCAGGTTAAGCTAGAAGACATGTTGAGCTAAGCATGAGCCTGGTTGAGACGTGTGAAGCAGGGCGAGTAAAATGGACACCCAGACCCATCTAGCGAGAGCCAGATTTATCAGGAAAACAGCCACTTTTTAACCAGGTTGAGCAAGCACCGATCCAAATTGAGTCAAAAGCCAGCCGTATTGACCAAGTGAGAGTCAAGCTAAGTGCCATGTTAAGTCGAACAGAGCTAGAATGAGCCAATTGTAAGCAGGCTGAGCAAGTAGTGTGCCGGGCTGAGCTTGTGGAAATCAAGCGGGGAAGCTTGAAACGAGCCTAACTGAGCTTGATCTAGACCAGTTTGAGCCGGAAGGGAGCCGTGTTTAGGTAGAAAGAGCCGTTTTACGCCAGGGCTATGTGCAACTGCGGATTCAGGTCGAGCCTTGCTTGAGTCTGACTGAGCAATTATTTGCCTGGGGAAGGGAGGTGATAGCCAAATTGGTCTTGAGCGGACTATGATTAGCTTGCAGAGAGCTTACGATGCGCTAGTCCTAATATAGGTTCATACGTTTCCTTTGCAGGTACAACGCCGAGAAGAACCCGTACCACAAAGAGGATCGCCACTTGACGAAGGTGAAAGTTTCGGCCGGCACCCACCGCGAGGTAAAGGTGCAGGTCGCAAAAGCGGGACAGGAACTGCGCTGGTTCTTCACTGCAAATAGCGACGTTGACTTCTGCGTGCTGAAGGGAGAGACTGAGGTATGCAGTTACAGGTCACCAGCAACGTGCAAGTGTACTTTATCTGCAGTCGAAACGCATTTTAATGCCAGCTTAAATTAGTGTTTTTTTAATATATATTTTGTCGTCTAATGATATTAAGTGTATTCAATTAATTCTTAATATTTTGAATAATTCGTTTTTTAATTTTTAAGCTACACGTACGAATTCACGTTGTTTTCAATCCGTTTTTCTCGTGTTTAAAAAAAAAATTTATTCTTGATGATGATGCCTTTAGGTCTGGCCCAAGTTCCGCCTCTACACGGACGTCGTTCCCGAGTACGGCGCCATCACGTGCCACGAAGCGGGGACGTACGTGCTCGTCTTCGACAACTCCTTCAGCCGCTTCAGTTGCAAGGAAGTGAAGTACCACGTGTGCGCTGTATAGAACTGGATGTGGTATTAGCTACTGACATGCCTCTCCCGTGTTTTACTGATTGCTCATTGCTCAGGAATAAAGTCCAAAGCCCTATACATCCATGTCCCATTTTGCTGATCCGTTGATGATAATTTTGCGTAGAACCTTTTGGGCCATTATGGTTTAGAACTTTATGGTGCGACTTCAAATTATTAATAACGAACCCCAACGTTTTTTTATTTTATGTCTGTGTGACCGCTCTCTGTTTTAAAAACCTTTGCTTCGTCTTTTGACGACAAAGCGATTGAAAAAGTATTTCAACCGTGGCTTAAGTTTGGAAGTCCAAGTGTTTCTCCAAGGCGAGCTGTATATGTTGGAGGAGAGGGATAAGTAGAGGAGGGGGCGGGGGGGCAACTAGACAAAACACAATTGTCTACAAGGCCTTTTTGGTCACTACTAGAGTACTTCTATACTAGGTATTTAGGTGATTTGTGCGTATCCCCCGAGCCCTGAGATCCAGAGAAGCGTTTGCAAGCAACCGAATTGGAATGTGCACTTCGATCCGAAGCGCGTCCGTAAAAAAGACCACGCTCAAGCCGTTGCCCGAACGGACGGCTATAGCGGGGGTCGTCGAAGCGATCGACCGCACGCTTATGGTCGGGACAGCTTGGAGACACGCACGCATGTAGTAAGCCGAAGGATTTGAATCATCGTGTGAAAGGAGGCCGCTAAGCTCGCGTGGCAGACGGGAAGCACACTTAGACTTGACCACCTCTTTTGCGGGCAGGTCTTCCCCGACGCAGTAGACGTCTTTACCGATGTCCCTAGCGTGCTCAATTCTTAGTCGCCTGCGCAGTGCTGTGCGGGGGTATGGCGGCCCCGGACGCGTGTTCCTGCAGCCTTTAAACTTTCGGGCATTCCCGAAAAAAATTTAAAAATTATCATAAATTTCAGTTTCGTTTTATTGGCCCTGTCCCTCACACTGTGCTGTTATGTCTTTCTTATCGTTATCTTTTTAAGTACGGTCTTAGATTGGAGCTTCATATAGCAACAGGTGGCTGGCTGAAAAGTCGTAGCGCGGGTCTATGAAGGAGGGGCCCTAAAGAAAGTGATTCTTCAAAGAAAGTACGTATTTCGGGTACCCGAGAGGTCCTCCGGAAGCACGTTTAACTTTGAGTGTTGAAACTGTCGTGTCTTCGCCGGCGACGCGCCTTTTCATTTGTGTATCGGTGTCTGCTCACTGTGCTCTCCTAGTTTGCTTCGCGCAGAGAACATGCTCCGCTCGACTGTTCTCCTCGTCGCCATTGCCGCAAGTGCCGGAGGGTTCAGCGGGCTTACTCAGGAGAAATGCGAGTGGGCCGGCGAGGTATTCCTTTCTTTGTCGCTTGTCCAGGAGTATAGGTTACGGACAGTCGTAAGGAAATTCAGATTGTCGACAGGCAGAAGACGCAGATTCTGACGTCTCTGGCGGTCGATTCCAGCCGTTCCGGCGACGTCGCTGAGTCCGCCAAATACTTTCGGAACATTATCGAGATGATTGTAAGTACACGTCCGGCTTGGGCGTACTTAAAGTTCAGAACCGATTCCAAATGCCGGTTTTAGAAAAAAACAGTTGCGATATCCTATGCCGTACCTGATTCCGATGATGTTTGTTTAAGGTCTACCATCAAGTTAGAAGTTCTCGGAGGGACGTTAAGTATCTACCTGAGATGACCCAAAATACGAGTTGTTGTTTCGCTATATAGAATCGAAGAAATCAGCCATTTGGGCCGATTACGACTTCCAAACAATAGCCGATACCCGGTCCCGTTATCCGCCGGTCCTGGTACCGACATAGGTAAGTAATGTTGAGTTGATACATTGCAACTTTAGAACGGTCGGACGATCTGCGAGAAGGCCATTCACTGTGGCGACGTCAGCTGCGTCATTGGCGTTACTTTCGACGAACTTCTTGTAGTGTCCAAGGCGGCGCTAGTCGGCGACGGTGACGGGATTTCTGGATGCAACGCCTGCGCTCTTAAGGAGCGTTTTGGAGACTTCCGTAAGCGCTTTGATGTGATCTGTATTTCCGCACTTTTAAACCGCTTGGTGTTCTTCACTTAAAGATTCGATTTAGTCCAGCCGCTGCTCGGAGACGTTGCAGATGTGGTCCTCAACGGGATTATTCGAGCATCCGAATTGACGATCCACTACGTCTGACCGTCGCGTTCCTCTAGCGCAGAATTGTGCCGAACTCGCTGCGTGCATGTCTTTTAAGCCGAAATAAACATAGTAGTCGGTACTACTTTAGGATGGGGGGGGGGGGGTCAGTGTCGTAT
>JNEY01000875.1:0-12739 GCA_020875895.1 Aphelenchus avenae
ACCGGTGTGCTTCAGTCGAGGACGTGCCGAACACAACTCAGAAGCAGATCGTGTACACGCAGACCTGCCACGATCACTGCTACCTCGACGGGTAGGCTTTCGTGCGCTTGCTCTCTCCATATTCGAACAATGTTGCAAGGACATGTCGGTAGAAGCTATTTTGTTTTCGATATTTTTTTCGCGTATTAAGGACTGTCTAGAAAGTATGTTGCCGTTGATATACAGGCAACGGGAGGGACGGCCGTGCAGAAATCGCTTTTCGAGTTTGCGTACTTTCGTGTACTTCCTTTGCTTATCCGGTACTATTATCCCATAGGGGGGATGCGGCAAAAACTTAAAGGGGGCCATGTTTCAACAAATCGACTAAAGGGGGAGCAGCATGCACCTTTTCTATGGTTGATTCATTGGTTTTATGACAAAAAGTTTCTTTAAGAAAGTCAGTGGCTCCCCTTTTTATTTTGCCCCCCCCCCTAATCGATTGAGATAATGGCCCTATGGAATAATAGTACCGCTTTTCCTAGTGCGAGATAGTGAACTAGAAAAGCCCACTGAAAAAATTTTTTACGTACTGAACTGAACTAGTACTGCAATGAGTCTGGATGAATCAAGTTCATTTCACAGAAGCTTTATTTGAACTCGGAGATTCAGTAAACATTGGACGGATAACTTTCATAGTATGAAAATGAGAGTGAAGTTTCAGAGTGGCCCTCGAAAGGTTCCCACAGCCTGAGCTGAAGAACTGCGCCGCGATGGACTCGAGCCGAGCGACGTGTGCTGAATGCAAATGCAGCTGGGAGGTCCACCTGCACATCAACTTCAAGCAGGTGAAAAGGGCCGAAGAAGTTCCGCAACGAGCAGTACGAGGCATCGCTGCGGAAGGAGCAGGACGGGATGGCGCTGAAGCAGAAGATGATCGAGGAATGCGAGCGGAAGATGCGCGCAAGTCTTCAGGTATGTGCGCAATGAAAGCCGAGTGAACAGGTTTTGCAAAGCTTCGTATAAAATCACCTAATTTTGCCTGTGGCGGACGCTTGAGCTTCGAAAACTCGCTTTCGGTGGTGCTTGCACGGTGTTTGGTTGAACCGAACTATGTAGATCGGGCTCGGTTGACGAACGTGGACGTTTTTTCGTTGTAGGAGCAGGGAACCATCAAAGACGTGAGCCTCCTGTTCGCGGTCTACCTTAAGCTGAAGGCCATCCTGCCGTACGACGACGTCTTCGAAGCGTATGTGAAGATCTGCATCGCGAACGAAGAGATGTGCGTCCGAGCGGACAAGAACCGCAACACTACGAAGCTCGACAACCTGAACCGCAGCCTCGCCGAGTACCGCCATGAGCGTGACACCATCGTCGCCGCCATCGACGCCGGTGACAAGCGCGTCAAGGCCGTTAGCCTTGCCGACATCAGCGCCGCCCGCGAACAACTCTTCAAGCTCGTGCACTACGGCACCCAGCTGAAGGAGCTCTACGACGCAACGCTTGCGGGCTACGAGCGCTACAAGGGCGAGAAGGCGGAAGTGCGCGAGCCGAAAATCTGGACGACGGATGGGAAGAAAAAGTAGGCATAAGACGTTCGGTCAACTATCAAGCCATTGAATCGTGCACATTGCCGCATGTTGACCCGATTTCCTTTCCTCCGGCAAAAACTAAATGGTTGCAAACAATCGAAGTTTGAAAAGTTTCAACAACTAATTCAATCAAAAGTTAGCTCCCTCACGGCGGTGGAACTAGAGCAAATGCGGAGATTCGTTCTTGTGTTATCCGATTGTATTGCAGGTCTTCTACCGCCAACAGGATGCTTCGTATCATCGAGTCCAGCTTCAGCTCGGTCAAGAGCTCCCTGGGACTCTGACTGGTAAGAACCACCCTCAATTACTGTTGCCCTCCTCGGGCTCCAGGCTTTGGGGCTGTCCAGAAATTATGTGTACATGATCTTGCCTTTTTTTGACCCCCCCTCCCCTTGTGTGTTTTTTGTGTATGTCGGGAAGACTCCCCCCCTCCCCCTGTGTACATGACACAACAGAAACCCGTCAAACCCTTTAGTGCGATTTTTGGGCTTGTCTGTTTAACTTACCCCTTTCTATGGGTCTACTGACCGGTTCCCTACATGAAGCAGCCTACCTCAGGCTCCGCTAGTGCAATTCTTGTGCTCATGAGGCAATAATTCGTCGAAAATTTCAAACCGAACCGAAAAAAATCAGAAAACCACGACGGGAAATTTGCTTTGCTCCCCTTATCCCTTGCGGGCTGAAGGCCCGCGAGAGCGGTGAGCGCGACCCCCTTGAGTGCGCCACTATTCCAAGTGCACGGTCAGCCACAGACCGCAATCTTCGTACGCAGACGGCCTTCGGCTCGTAGAGCCAAGCGCAACCTTTGGCTACAACACATATAAGTTCACTGAACGTGGAGTACCTGAAACATTCGGTACGCATTCGCAACGACCAACGAGTATTGCGGTTTGAGTGAATGAGACCCACGTGCTCAGCTAAATAACTAAGCTCTTTCATGAACAACAGCGTGGAAAAAGTTCCATAACTTCGAGCTAGCGCGGTGCACGGACCGGTAGCTGCGGAACCAGCAAAAATATCTGCTGTATAAAAGCGTTTAATCGTGCCCTAGAAGCAGTCGTACTTAAACGATTATCGTGGCTTACTGTCACGCGCGTTGAACAATGAAAGTCCTCCTCAAATTATCGATCGCCGGGTCTGACGAGAAGCCGAAGAATATTCGTTTGACATCGGACATGCCTTCTACCATTCGGGAACTTCTCGATGTTGGCATCGAGAAAGCAGGTTGGAGCGGCAAAAACTTGGAGCCTGTTTGCATTGAACAAGCCGTCGCCAGCAGCGTCCAAGGCAATTCCAACGACGGCCTGAATGTAACGGTGGACGACGCTCCCGTCAATCTTGCCACTTACGTTGTCACTATGCAAGAAACAACTACCAATGGAGACCCGTCGTCTACCACTATGGACCCTCATTCGATGCCGTCGAATCCGGAACTTGTCGTCGAGCTGAAAGCACTGCGGGCGAGGATCGACGCGATCGAGAAGAGGGTCGCTTCCCCTGGCGACGTATCCAGTAGCAACATGGAGGCACATTTCCGCGATAGAGAAGGTATGCGTTACATGAATATGCCATTGGTTAGGAACGGACTTCAACTTATGGTTCATCGCAATCTGCGGTTTTCGTAAAGCCCTGTATTGGTAAAGATGCGGTTCCAGCAGCAGGGTCCTTTTTCAAAGTCATAAATTTGGCGAAAATCGGTGTGGGAAAGTCTGCAAACAAAAGGGGTTCTGGGCTTGCGGCCCGTTGAATTATCGAAAACTCAGCTCCCTTTGATTAAGCACCATTCGCTAATTAAGCTTCCCCTACGTTGGGGTGGTTTCGAAAATCGTGACAAGCTCGCCAAATACTTTCATTTCAGCTAAAGCAGCCCGTCATTCTAGCAAGAATGCAAAAATCGCCATTTCGGGTGTTGACTCCTTGTTTTGGATCCCTAAGTTTTATCCCTGATGGACCCATGTGTGATTCGTGCGTATCGAAGCATCAGTGCATGTGTATCCGGTGGCTGCAAACTTTCATTTTAGTTGAGCGCTTGAAGAAGGAGCTCGAAACCGAACGTAAAGAAGCCCAGCGACTTCGAAGCCTTCTCCGAATCGCCGAGGACACTACCCGCATGGAACGGCAGGAGAAGGAGCGCCTGCTGACCGAAGTAGCCCGCTTGCAGCAGTCGCAGTATCGCCAGGAGGCAGGCGGACGAAAGGTCTGTTTGTGGCAAGAATCACGGAACGACAGTTAGACGGTTTCCGTCCATTTGGAGGCGATACCTATATATTTTGAAAAATGTTAGCTCTGGGACGCGTTGGGCTGTCCCCTGGCAAACGTTGGATAATTTTATTAGTATTTTCTCACCCAAACGCGCCGTTTCGGAAGGAGACTTCGACAAAAAATTGGCCCTAAAATATTCAGTAAAAAATTCATCAAATTTTGGCGGGGACCGGCTCCCGGCCCCCAGGAGACACATGTTCCGCCTTCCCTGCAATGGATGATTAAACGGCCCATGTTAAGCCTCAGTTTGTCGGTCCTCTTAGAGTCGAAGTCATTCAGTCATATCACAACGTAGACTAGCAATGTATTGAGATCCTGTCGCAAGAGCTCAATGGCAGTAACTCGACGCAGTCGCCGAAAGTTCCTAGTGGACCGCCAACAGGTCGTCCCGCTACTGCTAACGGCACATCGGCTCCGCCGCCGCCACCACTTCCGTGTTTCTTGCAGCCGAGAACCGACCGCAAACACGTAGTCGATAGTGGAAAGACGGCACATGGCGAATCGGTCGGCAAGCCGACAAAGGCGACCGACAAAGAGGTACGTCTTCAGGTCCGGAAGGATTCCGGTCCGATTTTAAAAGTTAAACCCGATTCCGATTCCCAAAATGACCGGGTTCGGTACCGACCCGATTTTGGTTCTATAATGCAAGAACAATATTTTCTATGGCACACTAACTTTAGAATGCCAAGTCTCCCGTCGCTGTTGAAGGACCGAAGCCGCCAGGAACCCAACAGCCGCGGCCGTTTCTCGCTGAGCTTCAGACCCACTTTCAGAAAAAGACCAAGTACAGCGGGTATGTTTCCCATCTGCTAATAAGTGAGGATTGTCTCGGAAACAGTACATGTTAGCGCCGTACTTGCTCCATTGAGATTTCCGAATAACGCCTTTCCCGTAGGGGACTGGGCATCCTGTAATGATTTTTACTTTGGAAATCCCGACAGGATTTAAGAGACAGTGAGCGAGTGAGCGTTCATAAAGAATGTTATCATAGCATGGAAATGAGTCAGGGAAGTGGGGTCCAAAAAAGTCAGTTTTCAGCGCTGAATAATGTTAACAGGGGGTGGGTCTAAAAGAGCTTGGTTATGATAGGTACGCTCAGGTTGTACTTAGGCCCAGCAGCAGGCGAGTGTACCGGCGATGCTGGAACGGGCTTAAGGCCTAATGATTTAACAAACACATTAGAGAAAAAAGTGCGTTTTCGTTGCGTTTCGTTTACAAACATTGGGTGGTAGGTTTGTTGAGTCTCCCTCTAGACCTAATGCCTAGAAGTTGTTTATTAACTTCAGAGTACCTAAAGTCTGCATGCTAGACGCCCATTCTGACTGGCAAAGACAAAATTATTCGCGGCTGTCGTATGCCTCAGTTTAGACATCCCACTGCGGCGACTCACGCAAAGCCCGCCGCGAAGAATCCGCCGCTGAGTGCCCTTGATTCTAATACCGATCCAGTGATCTTCTTGAAGAAGGCGCTTGCCGAAAAAATGAAGAGCATTCGCAAGGATGACGACCAGTCGGAGCATGGTGACGAGGACGCCGAGGACGATGAGTGGAACAGTTAAACGTGATTGCCCGCAACGGACGCATCTACTCCGGCTGCATACTGCGGAACTTGCTCGTCTTCATCTTCGCTATTTACCAAACCGTACCTGTAAAGTCTTGGCTCTCTCTGCTGAAATAAACGAAATAATCCGACCGTTGTTATGTTATGCAAGGTTGATCTTACGGCTTTTACATAGTGCTTAGGCTACGTATTGGCCCTGGATGAGCTAGTAGTTTCAAAGTTCATTTTGCTTCCCTTCAACTGCTTTATATCAAACTCTGACGAGAAATTTTCCGATTCTTTTGGTTCGGTGTACAAACGAGTGGATGCGGGAATCAGTAAATCACAACGTAGGTTTTGGTGCAAAATTCGTTTAGCGCGTGTATCCGCTGGGAGACAATGGTGCGAAAAAACCTACGGCTCATTAAGCATGCGGTATTAATAAGCTTGCCGAGCAGTGGCCTTCCGCAGGTTCTTGGACCGTCGAAAGTCGGTGAAGGCACGGGTTCTGAAAACGGCGCCGTTTCCTGTGCCCGGTTTATTTCCCGTTGTCCTGCGATTCCGTCCAAACTGTGTAAAACCTCACATGTCGCAAGACGCACACTTTAGCGAATGACACTCTTGTGCATACTCCAAAAGACCGCTTTTGTCTGCGCCTATTGAGCTTAACAGTACGCATGCACAAAACCAATCAAACAAATGTTCCCCGTTTGGCAGAGCGGAGCGGCACTTTGCCAGGGCTCTTCTTCGTATTGCTTGACGGCTCTCGGAGGTTCAGTATCGCTGCGGATGATTTAGTATTTGTTCTCTGGAATTTCCTGACGATATTCACTATTGAACCAGCGCTTGACTAGCCTGACGCTGAACCCATTCGCCGCACAATGTCTCTGAATATTGGATATGTTCTCATCCCAAAAAAATTACAAAAGTGGCCTTTTGAGCTCGCTTTCACTCGAATATCGAATCCCACCGTTATCTCTTTATAATGCTAAGCACGAATATGTCCAACAACAAAAAGCCGCCGAGAAGTGAGATTCTGCGAGAGGAGGTTAGCATCACTCGGACACGTTCGAATGTCGTCTTCGGCGGGGCTCTTGGTCCTATTCTTGCTCCTTGCAAGGGTAAGCGTCGTACGCAGGTTATTAAGTTAAAGATTTTGTAATCTTTAGGCGGCGTGGATTACCGCCCAAACAGAAAGCCCGTGGATGACAACACCAGTGGGTACACCACCGCCGCCCACCGGCACCAGCGTGGGACGGCCTAGCGGCCCTCTGGTAGGCACCCCTCCTCCGCCAACCACACCTTTTCCGCCAGGAGGTCAGTTTCCGGGCACGTTATATAAACACTTGCTTAAAAGGACATGTTCAATGCTAAAAATGCTAACGTGACAGTGGTCGCTCAGTTAGGGGAGAAATCATTACCACCGGAGAGGGAGGGGGGGGGGGGAAATTCTGCGAGAATGGCTACGTTTATCGCGTTTAACACCCTACGCAATTATTCCTTCATGCGAAGTGGATGCTTCCAACAACTCGTTGTTTGCAACCCGCCTTAACGAAGCCGGGAACGGATCTTACTTTTCTCACACTTTGCCTCAAACTTTCAGACGGTCTCTAGTTTTGGGCTCAACGATTTTAGTAATCCTTCAAGCATCAGACACATAAATTTCAGCGTGCCCGTATGCTTCGGATCCGAGCCAAGTGAGTCTTGTTTTGGACGACGGGGAGCTACATGAACGCACCGCAGAAGAACTAGGTTTGTCAAAAAACGAATATTATCGCTCGCAGATTGCAGTAAAGAAATCAGCTTCAGGTTCATGTAGCTGTGACGTGGGGATAAAAGCATTTTACCTCGGTGGGCCTTCAGCGGATCCTGTTGAGGGAACGTACGCCGTAAGGGCTTCAAGCTTCGTTAACCATTTGGCTCGGAACTTCCAGAGAGTCGTCGAGTATCCGATGCATAAGGATGACTGCCCGGACCTCTGCATTATCGACGAAACCGGAGATGAGTGCAAGTTTACGAACACCAGCGCTGGAATCCAGATTTTCCTTCAGCCTTACTGTGTTAGGGGAAGTAAGCCGTCCACGAAAGCGATTTCCAGAGGGCAGCCCAGAATCCTCACTGCTTTGTCGACAATTTCAGAATGCCACATCTACGTGATCCAGGCCGTCTTCGAGGACGACACCGACCCGTACGGCTTGGTATGCGGCTCGAGAAATTTCACTCAGCATGACGGATGGAACGCTGATGGAGGTTCGATACCAATGGATCCCGACACTTCACCACAAGTGAGATTAACATGTGTGAGCAAGTAACTCAGTCGAGCGTTTTATGCGTACGTCCACGCTGCTGCGTTGACATGCAAGGGTTGCGCTGCTATCCGCAACTCGAACTGCCTGAAGCCCGATGTTGGGATGACCTCAACGACGCCAAATGCAACACCGAAACCAGGTAAGATTATGCAACCTTCGTTATGACATTGGTGATGCCGTAACGCACCGCCGACAAAAGTAGAATGTGCTATGAGACTTTCTCGGAAAGGTGAGTCTAGTTGACAGGACGAAAAGTGCTTATCAAGGCTTTGGAAGCGCATGCTTTTTTTCGAATATACCGTATTTTCTCAAAAGGTATCCAGTGATTATCATGCCTGCTAGTCATCATGAAGGCGTACAAATTGTAGTGAGCATCTTTTAATGCGAACGCTTTGTAATCCTTGCAGTAGGCCATCAGGCACAGACCGCACGAGTTGATCACCTGTCAGATAGGCAGTGGCTCTTCTCTCTCGCCGCGTGCAGCGACTTGAACTAATAGTATTTCAGAACTCGACTGCGAAAGAATCGAGAGCCTCGTCCAAGTGGACGCCGCTAACAGTACTGTTCTGACAACCAGCCTGAACGCAGCCTGGAATGCATGGTCGCGACCGGACAAGGCCAACTTTGCCTTGTACAAGAAGCGCATCGAGAACACCGTCTACGAGCCAATTTGGGTAGCGAGCCGATCAATCGAAAGAGACAACAATGTGTTCAGAGCGGAACTGAGAAAGTCTCAGCGGTCTCGAAGATCCTCGAGTCCTACGCCCCAGACGGAAGTTCCGCGAAAGACCTCATCCTCGCGATTCCAGTCGCCGGCTGGGGAACTTTCTGCGACTTCATGAATTGCGCCATTCGTCGTGGGCTCCTGCAGGCGACGGAGAAGGCCTGTTGGAAGTTCACGCCGACTACTACCGCCCCGTTGACTACCACCACAGCATCCTCGGCGAGTATGTGGCCAAAGTGGTTCTTGCTTTTCGTTTGTAATTCGCCGTGCAACGGTGTCATTTAATTGGAACCAAACTGAACTTAACGATATTAAAGCAGTAACTCGACCAGGAGGATGACACAGAGACCATGAATCGTTTTTTTCTACTTTAGACTGCGGCTACCCGACGAATTCGAGCCAAGTTAGCCTCGTTCTTTTCGACGACGAAGCAACGGCGTACGATGGCTGGTATGAAGGCATAGGTACGCGAGTAATTCTGCCGCAGCGGTCTGCATTCTTTAGAACTTGTTGTTTCACCGGAACATTGTGTTACACACTGTCTTTGCAGAATGCATTGTTAGGCCCGGCGGGCCAGCCGGGGATCGCAACTGAATTTTTCTGACCTAACCGAGGTTAAGAGCTGATGAGGCGTAATTTAGGGTCCTGCGAGTGTGACGTTGGGAAGAAGGCGTTTTGGACCAGCGGACCAACTTCGGACACTGACTCAGCTGCAAATGCCGTAAGTTAGGGGCTTACAGCCGTGTGTCACCGGAAAGATGCTCCTAACGTTCGCCTTGCATTCATCCAAGTTTACGTTTTTTTCTTGCATACATTGTACGAAACGTGTGTTCCAGACTTGTGGAATACAATAGAGACACAAGCGCAAGACCATGTTGTTGTAACACGTTGTTTTTAGTAATTCCGTCTAAAAACCTAACATGGCTTCCGATGTAAGAAAAGGGAAAATGAAGACGTTTGTCTTCATCGGACGATATAGTCAGTAGTTGCACACTCGTCGAGCGAAAAGGACGGACTTTAAAGATACGGGATTCGTTACCGTTTAGATAACCACGGTTGGGGCTGACGGCGGCTGCCCTGACCTGTGCTTAATCGACGAAGCTGGAACTGAATGCAAGCTGTCCGGTCCTGATCCGTCAGGGGGCGTCTACCTAATCCCGTACTGCGCTAGCGGAAGTATGTGAATAAATATTGTTCCTCAAGATGCACCTCGTGTCTTCTCTAGCCTTAGCTGCACTTTCGTGCTAGTTTTAGAGTGCCACATGTACGCGCTCTTCGACAGCGACATGGATCTTGTATGTGGCTCTAAGAACTTCAAGTACAACGATCAGCTCATGCCGGAGGGATCGCCAACAACTTATCAACCGTTGGATCCGGACGCAAACCCACAGGTTGTGAAATGAAACACCCGGATCTTGTATGAACAGGTGGGAAAAACTGTGACACCGTATTTGAATTAGATAGCCTCCCAATCGCCTCCCGCGCCGTGAGGTAAATTTTGTCTCCGGTCTCCGGTTTCCGATTTTTAGTTTAACATATTTTTAATTCCAGTTTGGTCCCTGCCAGACGCACTGTCTTTAAAACGTTTTTAGATATTAGTTATATGTTCATTTACAGCCATAGATTGTCGGCGATAGGGCTGGGGCCCCTCGGATCAAAAAAACCGATTCCAAAATTTTAAGACCATTTAAGGGTAGACGCAGAATTTTACAAAGCACCGGTATCCGATGCCGATTCTTTAAGTTAAGTTAATTTAGGTACGTTAAGTAGCAAGAAATTTTTAAGTTAAGCTTTTCCTACCAGCTGCACCATGCTTCAAACATTTTTTAGGTAAGTTCATTTATGGCCCTAGAATGTAGGCGCTAGGGCTGCGGCCCCTCGAGTCAAGAACCGATTCCGAAATTTTAAAACCGATACCAATTTAGATGTCGGTTTCTCCGAAAAACGCCGATATCCGATAACGATTCCGATTCTTCCCGAGTCCCAGTAGGTCCACATAATCCCACGCTCGTGCTACCTTTGACGCTTTTGAGGCAGTGGTCAAATATTGTGGGGGGCTGGGGAAGAGGGGGTGTAATATAAGAAAAGTGTGTTAATAAGAAATAAGAAGACATTCAGGTTTACGTCCACGTCGCTGCGTTCACGTGCAAGGGCTGCGCTGCTATCCGAAATTCTAACTGCCTGAAGACTGTTGGTGGTACGCCTGGTAAGACAAGCTTTGTCCGATAGCCTACTTTAGCGGCTTCGGCTGTAGGTAACACGTCGACTGAGTAAACTTCTATTAAGTAAAAACAGAAAAACCGTTCTAAGAGTATTGATGACATCCGATCCGATCCGACCCCCCCCCCCCCGTCCGGCGCCGGTTGACCCCTTTCCCGGGCAGGCAAGCCGGGCCGTGCCACGGCCCGGTACTGTGTCACGGCATCAAAATTTACGAATTTCTTCGCACTTTTTTGGCGAATTTTTTTAAAGGTGCCGAATTCGACTAAGACCACCAAATTCTGTCAAACATTTTGCTGTTCATGCAAAAGGTTTTAAAATAGACTGAGAATGAATGAAATTTTTGACGATATTGCCCATTGCTTGAATTTTAGCCAAAAAGCCTAAGGCCCGGCTCCACGGCTGCCGTGGTGGCCCCACCCCAGGTCGGGGAGCCTGGCCGGAGTGACAACCTGCAGTCGGGCCGTAATCACGGCTCCCCTCCACGGCCCGGCTTGCAAAATCTGTTCTACAGCTTACTCCGGCGGCTATAAAGCTTAATGCTTGTAAATCCAGAGTTTAGGACTTAGAGCTTAGGGTATTCCGATTTGGCTTAGACTTGGGCTTATCCTTGAGCTTTTGCTCATGCGGCATTTGAGCAGTTTCACTCAAATTTAGACGATTGCTAAATTTGACGAGTAGCCTCTGCTGTCATCCGGTTATAGCGTCCTCGGAAGCGTCCATAGGTCGAATACGCCAAGGTCAGGTACAGAACTGGAAATAAGCATGTTCTGTGAACAGCAGAATAGACATCGTTATTAAAGCAAGTAATCAAAGTAAGATTTTTAGGCATCCCTGCGCCGCCCCCGAAGCCAACGCCTTCGCCACCACCGAAGCCAACGCCTTCGCCACCACCGAAGCCAACGCCTTCGCCACCGACTAGCGGCTCCAGCACGCGACAAACAGGAGGCATGCCTTCTGTCCCCGGAATGGCCACTCCTACACCAGGAGGCATGCCTTCTGTACCCGGAATGGCCACTCCTGCACGCAGTGGTCAGTTTTGTTGGAACTTCACCAATGACTCGCAGCGTGGTCCAGAAGGTTTTTTTTGCCAGAAGTTCTACCGATAGGACACCCTGGAAGTCCTGGCTAGAACGAAAGCTTACCGAGCGGTCGTCCCAAAAAGCGACGTCCAGGGAATAGTGTTCGGTAAGACCCCCCCCCCCGTGCCGCTCCCGTTCCCGTTCCAAAAAACGGCCCGTTACCCGTCCCCGACGCCGAAAAAGCCGTATTTTGATAGAAAAAGTTCATTGGAATAGCCATTTTTGGCCATTAATTCTTAATATATCGCGGTTCAAGCAGTACAAAAGAAGAAATAATGGAAAGTTTGAAGAAAAAAAGTAAAAAATTTAGTACAAAATATGCATACTTTTGGAAATTTTTTCTTCTACCAAAAGGGTCCCTCTTTAGGATTATTCGAAATTTTGAGGTAAAAAAATGGTTAAAAAACGGGTCCAAGAACGACACCCGTTCCATGACCCCCCCCCGTGCCGCTCCACATGCCCGTGAAAAACGGGCACGGGAAACGGGAATAGTACCGTTCCTCACGGCCCGTCCCGAATACTACCAGGGAGTGTGTGCAGCCGTACTGTCATGTCCACTTGGAAACGATGCAAATGTGTCTGCCCTTAACTTTCGCGTCTGATAGTCACGGACAAACTCCCGGGACGTGGTCGGAATGCCCTACAGCTCACTCTAGAAGTGGTCCGTAAGGTGCTCGTTGCTGTTAGAGTTATTCTTCTCCTAACATGGGTCAGAACACCGCCCCTTGCTAATACGGCCCTGGCCGCCAGGGAATACCGCGCGAAAGGCCATGAAGTGAGTAATGTGAGGAACAGGTGGTAGAAAACAAGGTTTTACTCTGCTTTCAATTTAGGCAGCGCCCCGAGGGCTGGCGCCGCCACGAGGCCCAAGAAGCCTACACTCAAGAAGCCCCCTTTCCCACGTCGCAATTAAAGCCCAGCTGAGAACCTAAGCGGCGATCAGATCCCGCGACTGTTCTCATTTACGATGGTCATTTGCTTTGTTTTAACGGAATAAATGGGTGATATGTCGATACGCTTCTATACTAGAGGTCG
>JNEY01000875.1:49769-63246 GCA_020875895.1 Aphelenchus avenae
CCCCCCCCCCCCCACTAACCGTCCCCCCGGGGGGGGGGGGGCTAGTAGAGACAAATTTTCGGTGATTGTCAAACATTTTCCGCCACTTTCCAAGTTATTTTCAGGTATAGTAAAACACAATTAGTGTGTATCGATGCGTAAAATAAACATAAACGACAAACTAATGCGGAAGAACCGCAAAAATTAAAGGATTTGGTCAAATATTACTGAATTTTTGGCCGATTTTGGCGGAAATTTCCAGCAAAATCGATTGCGAGCATTGACGTAGGCAGCATGACAATAAAGTTTTCAGCGCTGAGCTAGTTCGCGAGACCATTTCCCGGGTTCGCCCAGACGTCGTATTCATCGAGCTCGACGAACAGAGAAGAAGTTGTCTGCAGGTGAGTAGATAACGCCTAGTTCGAGGCAAGTGGGGCACTTGATATTTCTAGACGGGGCCACTTTTTTAACGCCCACGTTTGTTATTTCATTCGTTTTAATTGCTGTTTTATTCTTTTTAGTTTATTCTTATATGAAATTTATTTATTTTAAATTATTAATGCTTTCACGTGGAAGTAGTACCCATGTTTTTACAAGTTTTTCCATAATCATGAACGCTATTTTTTAAATTCACCCTTTACAACATAAGTGGATCCTTCGTGTAAGCAGTACCGGCAAGATTTCTTACGTTTATCGGCGTACCACGTTGATTTCTAGACATCGATTTTTGACGACTTTACCGACCGTCATCTGCCTTTGTTCTCGTACGGGCGTGACATGCGAACAGCCTGGGAAACGGCGCGAACACTTCCGAACTGCTTCGCCATTCTCGGAGACCGCAAGTTCACGACCACTCTCAAGCGATGCGCGATGGCTCTCGTCCGGAATGCGTCCATACTCCATCTGATGGCTTGGTTTGGCGCGTTGATGTTCGGCTGGCTGATTGTTCCGTTGGCAGACATGTTCGCGGAGACTGCTGGAAGAAGGTGAGCTCTCAAGTGAGGCACTCATGCAGAGTGATTTCGGTGCGGAACCTCAGAAGTATGCTGCGAGAAATTCTAGAGTGTCTCAAAGCTCAAAATGTTTCATGTGGTCCCGTAGATGGAGTTATTTTATAGAAGGGCTGTAGTATGGACTGACCGGCAAAGACGATGTTTATACGGCTGCTTTAGAAAAGTCTCCATGACGAAGAGAGGAGTCGAGGAGCAGCGCAAAGAGTTCCGAAAGTCTTGCCCAGCTCTTTTCAAGGCTCTCATAGACGAGCGTGACCTGTTCATGACGCATGTGATCCACATGATCTTCGAGCTAAGCAGTCGAGCGAAATTTTCGGGTAAGCCCGTCTATAACTTGCACCTACGAGCTGTGGCGTAGCTAGGATCCGGTCAGGGGAGGGGCGCAATGGTAAGGGGGACCCTTACCTATTTTTTCGGCGCCGGTCTTCGGCCGGCGCCGGAAATAGGTATGCCTTGGTCCCTCCTTTGGTAGTTTTCCGAAGTTTCCCTTTTTTGTCCGACAACGGTTTCTAACACTGATTTTAGCGTGTTTATATCCAATTTAGCCCACCGCCAATGAGATTTTTTGGCTTCCTTGGTACAGTTGCGTTGAAAATTTATTTTGCCTTGGTCCCCCTTACCTCGCCAGGCCTTCGGCCCGGCGAGGGGGGGGGGAGCGCCACCCCCGCGCCACCCTAAATACGCCACTGCCTACAAGCTCAAACGTCGCTATACGTTGATCCATCCTGATACCACCTTGCCATTAGAAGGATGCGGGCGTCCTGAGCTTCTTCGTACCTAGCTCAAAAATTTGGTCACAGGTGTAATATTTACAGGTGCAGCAGAACCTCTGCGCGTCATTGCCGTGGTCGGAGCTATGCACGTTCCCGGCATCACGTCGCTTTTCGGAACACCAGTTGATCGCGAAGTCCTCAAAGAACTTTGTCGTTGACAGTCTTCACGCATTCACGTGATCTTCACCCAGCACATTCATTGACCCAGTATACCATTCGTAATAAAGCGTGTCTTCTTCTGCTCTAGGTACTTACGAAGAAGCATCCATGGAAAGGGCACGATTTTGACTGCTAAAACGCATAGGCCTGATAACCGTCCGATGCTCGTTCTTTTCGTACAAAGTATTGGAAGACGACGTTGAGTAGCGTTTTCCGACTGATATAGTTGGACCGATGCGATTCATCGGCAGGCTCGATTGACACACATCCGTGGCTATCGATTGCCTAGGTATTGTATATTGCGCCTGCAATTTGGCCAAGGCGCGGACAGCGTGCAGTCAACGCTCGGAAGTAGGCCTAACATCGATTCGCCAAAGCTAATGTTTTCCATCTATTGCGAGACTTTAGTGCTCAAGCATAACGACGCATCACACTCGAGGCGCGCATCAGACTCATAACGGGCATTGTACACGGGCGAGCGGTGCTTGTTGTTGCAAGAACATGTTGCTGGGTCTTGCGGCAGACGTCAAATACTGTGAATTTCGAAGGGTATTGGATTTTGCCGTCTTTGCACGTTGTCCGCTTTGCTTGACTAAGATTTATTTCAACGTAACGCATAGTCACTCTACGAAAAAAGATTCTCTTCGTGTGTCTTCTATGACAAGGTTTTGGACTATGGCCGCAGAGGAAAGGGACTCCACACACGGCTACACCCGTAGGCAAGGCCGCGTGTGCCACACTGTCAAGGACTGCAACATCGACGACGTGGACTACATGGACTGAGACGCCTACGTGAGCAACCTGTTCCTGCGTGCAAAAAACTTGACCGGCCTCTGCGACCACACCCAGATGCAGCATGCGTTCCACGGAGTGCATCTCGAACGGACCCCTTTGCTATGAATGACCCCAAATTTGGAATCACAGTTACACCCCACCCCGCGCTTCTCTGGCTTCGACACGATGATCGATGTTTTCTAAAATCCGTGCCACACTTAAAGTTTACTCACACATGCGCAAAGCTACACTAGTTTAATCTTTGACTGCGGAATAATAAACTACGAAGTTAGCTATGAGCCCAAAACACTGGCGTATAGGGACGGGCAAATGGCAGTTTTGCTTGGCTGGGTTGGGGTCGGGGTTGTACCCTCGGTGCCGGGCTCAAGGCTATAGCGTACCAAATTTGGACGATCGGGATCTGTGACCGGGACTGAGCTCGGTGTCAGAGCCCGGCGTTCGGAGTTCTGACCGTGAAAACTGGCCAAAACTTTCGAATTTCTGTGCATTAGACATACAGCGAAAGAGAGCTTAATCTGATTAGGATTTTCAGTTTCTAAGAAAGTACGTGCAGCATTCCATACTTCGGACACGCATGCGTGCTTTCACGAGTACTAAGCGGTATTGCATCCCAGCGGTGCCGATGCAGATCAATTTGCGTGCTATGCAGTGTTAAGCTATGCGTGCTAAGCGCTTCCGCATACAGCTTGCACGTGGCAACTACGAATGACTCAGAGTGCATAGTAATTCATTAATTGTTCTGGCTGGCTCCGGCTCTGCGGGTTTGTTTCATATTAATGTTATGAATGATCCGAGTTCATTATCTGATAAAGCGCCCTTGACCTCTCCTCCCACAAGTCAGGTTTACGTATTTTTTCTGGGTGCTCCTTTAGGGCGCGCTCGATGGCCCAAGTTTCGCTGCCGGCGTCCTTTATTTTGCAAGTAGTTGCTTGAATAACTTGTTAAGTACACATCAGAACCCCTGTCTGTTTAGTAGCGACAGTTGCAAACGCCTGTCGACGCACCGGGATAGTACGCACAGATTCCTCCATTTGCTCCGCGCCGAAAGCAGTCATTGATGCATGCGCCGTCGCCCTGCCGAATGCAGCAAGGACCGTAGCCGCATGGAAGACCACCTCCGAAGCGACGACCCACTGCAGGCGATTCGGCCTCGCCCGAAGCGCTTCTTTCTGACGAGAGGTGCGCTAAATGATGGCAATCATAGGGTCATGAGGACGACAATAGAGTACCGTGGGCTCAGCCAGAAGAGGGGCGGGGGTATCTGAATTTGGTCCCAATTTGTACCTTTCCCACATGTCGGTATCTGCCATATTAATGGCTCTAGAACGAAGTTTTAGAATGCCCCTCGAGCCGCCTCTTCTCTCTCCTGTTCGTCCTATACAGTTATACCATTTTTGTGTTCCATTTTTTAGTACGGCAGATACGGTAATAAGCCTGGTTTTTAGGTACTGATCGCCTACAGCCGGGTAATCGCTGTAAACTTACATGATCCAAGCGAAGCAAGCGCAATCACGAGCAGCAAGACAAAGAAAGCAGTCTTCGTCATGTTGTAGCCGCGAATGAAGAAGCGTGCATAGACTCGCCGCTTAAGTATTCTCTGCCATGTGTCTTGACATCAAAGCGTGCCGGCTGTATTATAAAACCATATCGAAAAAGATGGAAAAGAAGCTGATCGGCAGCGACATCTTCCTTAGCAAAAAAATTATACACATGGATTACGATGCACAATCATGCGGCTGAAACGCACACGCCGTTCCGTACATATTCTTTGCGACACTTTACGGCAACCTGCCGCCAAACCCTTTCAGCATGCCGCAATTCGAAATGTTGTAGATGGGTCGTGTTAAATTTGGCCAGTCCTCGATCAAGGCAGAAGTTTTTGTACGATTCCCATCATCTGTATCGTCCGAATATCACGTGACTGAAGATACACGAAGAGAGTAAGTTGAGTAGAGTGACAACAGGGCTGGTTCTGATTGTGAATTCCGATATTCTGACGTTTTGGGCACTTCTGAATTCTCATTATAAAAAACGAGCCAAAATGTCAGAAGAAGCACTAGGTGAAATGACCCAGGGCTGGCGGCGGGACCTTCGGAGTTCCGGGACCAAGACCGGGACCGGGACTTGCCAAATTTTGAAACCGAGACCGGGACCGGGACCCAAACCCCCGGATTCCGGGTCCGGGACCGGGACCGGAAAATTTTTGTATGGGACCGTCCAGGGGGAGTCACGCAAATAGGGGGAGGGAGTCTCGGAACAGCGATACGCGATTTAACAGAGGAAGGGGAGACGGGTCAAGGGTGGGCGGAACGTTACGTTCTTGTAACCGCCAGAGCGTATTATCACTGTTTTTGTCAAATTTTCGCTTAGATTTATGCCTTTGATGTGCACAAATTTACCACAGAAAGTTGAAATGGAGCCGGGACCGGGCGATGACCGGGACCGGGACCGGGACTCGAACCCCCGGATTCCGGGACCAAGACCGGGACCGGGACCCCCCAGCCCTGAAATGGCCCGCCGCCAGGCACCCTCACTTGAAACACCGCCTCATTCCAGTACAACGTCGCGTTGAGACCTGGTGCGTCGTTATGTTGGTACGCTAAAATCCGGCAAAAGATGGAAAGCATTAGCTCTGTCGGTGAGTGTAAGATCCATTTGCGTGGGCTGCTTAGAAGCTGTCCGAGCATTGCTTAAATAGCAAGTGCGACCTGCGTCATGCGTTAGCGATAGCTTTGCATGCGTCCCGGTGGACCCCGCCGACAACCTTACTGCATCGCTTAAGCTAAGCCAATCGGAAAACCCTAACTTAACCATTGACTCGAACTTCCTTTAACTTGAAATTCTTTTGTACAACACACTCTTTATTACATTGTCGAAGACAGAGTAGGCAAGCAAATAAGGTGCAGCCATGGCTAGAGCTAACTCAAAATGGTAACCGCATCTCGGTCGAATGAAAGAAATCCCTGCGACTCTGTTACCATAACTGGCGGCTTAAGCGGAATTGCGTAGGATACGTAGAGATAATCTCTGTGCGTAACGTATTCACTGTACTCGCGGAGGTTCTGTTCTCCATCGCACATGTATCGCTCGATCCATACCCTAATTGCCGCGCGTACGGGTGTTTTCTTGCTTGCCTAAAAGAGCATCAGCGATCGGAAGTATAAGTGGCGCAGAGACCCTCACTGCGCGGGCCATGCGGTGATGGGCCACACATTGCCTTGAATTTCACATTTTAGAAGGGCACGGGCAAAAAAACGAATTTTAAGGCGCAGCGTAAGGGAACGCGGCAAGAATGGCGGATTCCCGTTTATTTCAAAATAGACATCGGGAGCCGTACCTTATTACGGATCGTACCCGTACCCGTAAAATAAGGGTATGGCTACGTTGGGACAGTCCGGCACGGGTACGGCTACGGTACGCGGAGGACCGCTTCGGTATTACCGGCCGTATTGGAACCCGTATAAATGGTAAGGGGGAATCTTTGGTGAGTACGCAAAGCCGTAAAAAGGCAAAAATTTTCCTATTTTTCAATCGAAACCTACCAAATGTCGACTAAAAATACTAGCTATGTGCTAGCAGTTACCCGTAGGAACATCGTTCTTTTCTTGTTGTTGAATAAAAGACGTAATTTTGGACACACAGACGAATTTCTGAGCGATTTTCTGAGTTCAATACGGGTACGAATACGGGCCGCAATACGCTTACTGTTATGGTACGGGTGGTCAGCCCCGGTCTCTATTTCAAAGGACCCAGCTTTGCTCAAGAAATGAAAAAACCCCAACTTTTTCCTCACCTCAATCATCTTGCTTAGGCACTGTCGTTGAGACGTGAAGATACAAGTCACTCAGGTAACGGTTACATCCAGAGCATGGCTCTTCCTCGTTGAAAGCGAACGCGAGAAGACCGTTGTCGCTTGCGGTATAAGCGTCGTCAAAAAAATTTGGGATTCCTTTTGGGCAAGGTCAAGCGGACAATGTTCTTTTGAGCACACGCTCGAATAAAGTGATCGTCGATTTGGGANACCGTCCAGGAATATTGTCACGCAAATAGGGGGAGGGAGTCTCGGAACAGCGATACGCGATTTAACAGAGAAAGGGGAGAGGGGTCAAGGGTGGGCGGAACGTTACATTCTTGTAACCGCCAGAGCGTATATCACTGTTTTTGTCATATTTTCGCTTAGATTTATGCCTTTGATGTGCACAAATTTACCACAGAAAGTTGAAATGGAGCCGGGACCGGGCGATGACCGGGACCGGGACCGGGACTCGAACCCCCGGATTCCGGGACCAAGACCGGGACCGGGACCCCCCAGCCCTGAAATGGCCCGCCGCCAGGCACCCTCACTTGAAACACCGCCTCATTCCAGTACAACGTCGCGTTGAGACCTGGTGCGTCGTTATGTTGGTACGCTAAAATCCGGCAAAAGATGGAAAGCATTAGCTCTGTCGGTGAGTGTAAGATCCATTTGCGTGGGCTGCTTAGAAGCTGTCCGAGCATTGCTTAAATAGCAAGTGCGACCTGCGTCATGCGTTAGCGATAGCTTTGCATGCGTCCCGGTGGACCCCGCCGACAACCTTACTGCATCGCTTAAGCTAAGCCAATCGGAAAACCCTAACTTAACCATTGACTCGAACTTCCTTTAACTTGAAATTCTTTTGTACAACACACTCTTTATTACATTGTCGAAGACAGAGTAGGCAAGCAAATAAGGTGCAGCCATGGCTAGAGCTAACTCAAAATGGTAACCGCATCTCGGTCGAATGAAAGAAATCCCTGCGACTCTGTTACCATAACTGGCGGCTTAAGCGGAATTGCGTAGGATACGTAGAGATAATCTCTGTGCGTAACGTATTCACTGTACTCGCGGAGGTTCTGTTCTCCATCGCACATGTATCGCTCGATCCATACCCTAATTGCCGCGCGTACGGGTGTTTTCTTGCTTGCCTAAAAGAGCATCAGCGATCGGAAGTATAAGTGGCGCAGAGACCCTCACTGCGCGGGCCATGCGGTGATGGGCCACACATTGCCTTGAATTTCACATTTTAGAAGGGCACGGGCAAAAAAACGAATTTTAAGGCGCAGCGTAAGGGAACGCGGCAAGAATGGCGGATTCCCGTTTATTTCAAAATAGACATCGGGAGCCGTACCTTATTACGGATCGTACCCGTACCCGTAAAATAAGGGTATGGCTACGTTGGGACAGTCCGGCACGGGTACGGCTACGGTACGCGGAGGACCGCTTCGGTATTACCGGCCGTATTGGAACCCGTATAAATGGTAAGGGGGAATCTTTGGTGAGTACGCAAAGCCGTAAAAAGGCAAAAATTTTCCTATTTTTCAATCGAAACCTACCAAATGTCGACTAAAAATACTAGCTATGTGCTAGCAGTTACCCGTAGGAACATCGTTCTTTTCTTGTTGTTGAATAAAAGACGTAATTTTGGACACACAGACGAATTTCTGAGCGATTTTCTGAGTTCAATACGGGTACGAATACGGGCCGCAATACGCTTACTGTTATGGTACGGGTGGTCAGCCCCGGTCTCTATTTCAAAGGACCCAGCTTTGCTCAAGAAATGAAAAAACCCCAACTTTTTCCTCACCTCAATCATCTTGCTTAGGCACTGTCGTTGAGACGTGAAGATACAAGTCACTCAGGTAACGGTTACATCCAGAGCATGGCTCTTCCTCGTTGAAAGCGAACGCGAGAAGACCGTTGTCGCTTGCGGTATAAGCGTCGTCAAAAAAATTTGGGATTCCTTTTGGGCAAGGTCAAGCGGACAATGTTCTTTTGAGCACACGCTCGAATAAAGTGATCGTCGATTTGGGACGCTAAACAATAACGGGTGTGCAAATCATGCAGCACGTTGGTATGATACTCGGCCGTTGCTAATGATTGAACTAAAGCCTTCTTTACGACGTAGGCATGCCGCAGGAGAAATGCGCTTTGAATTAGGTTTTGAGTACTGTTTACAGAGTTTGGAATGATCGGTAAACCGTCCCCGTGATACCCCCTCCCGTGCCGTACCCCGTTCCCATGCCAAAAGAACGGTCCGCTTCCCATGCCCGTTGTCGGTTCCAAAAATGCACCAGGAAGACTTATTCTACAAGAAAATATCTTTTGAGCATCCGTTTTAACCATCCTTTTAAATGTAGCCATAATTCTCTAGTTATAAAATGCGAAAACGGACCACTTCTAAATAGCCTTTGCCACCAAAGGGTCCGGACATAGTAAATGGACCGTTATTTGACCGTCACTCATGCCGTTCCCTGTTCGTGATATCCCCCCCCCCGCCTCCCCTCCCGTTTCCCGTTCCCGTGCAAAACGGGGAACGGTAACGTCCGTGAAACTTGCATGATGTTCCGAACACTGGTCTTTAGGGGTAATATAGCAGTTTCGGAGCAATCGAGAAGTATACCCCTATCCCCTGACGGCTAAACTGTCAAGCTTGATAAAAAGCAAACTAACGGACACTTTGATGCTATATGCATGATGTTAACCTTTAGAGGTCAGCAAGCATAAATCCTCCTCAGATATTTCTCGAAGATGTACGCGATCGAATTGGAGATAGTCGATGTTGGCAGTCGATGCAACACTAATGACTTCCCGGCAAAAACCCGTGGTCAGCAAGCCCTAGGAAAACTTCCAAGTTCTCACGTGCGTGTCCCGAATAGCCTTCGCGACAAAGCTGCCCAGCGACGACAGGCGACTAATAACTATACTCCTAGTCTAAGCCCTAAGTAATGCCTTATGCATAAGCTCAAGTTTGGTGGAACTTGAGGAACCATAGGAAACAACATCAGATCCGGGACCGGGAAATACACGGAATGGAATACTCGGTTCAGCTGCTTCAAAAACAGGGCCGGGCAAAATTTTTTTTAAGTAATAATACATTTTTGGCAAGAATACAGCTAAAGTACAACTAAAAAAATGCAACTGCCTGTGCTGCACCATATCCATATGGCAACCTGTTCTGACAAGGTGACAATTTCTGGAGGGACTTCGATGTTGTTCATCTCGCAGAAGCGCCAGCTAGGGCATCGGTTCACAGTGAAAAAATTTCGTCGGACGGTGCCTGTCGGCTGGCCATTTTTGTCTAGGGCCTTGCGTTACGTAATGCGCCTCCCAGACCCCCCCCCCGGTAAAGCTCCACCCAGACCAGGCAATTTTTACGTTTTTTACTGGAAAACCATCTTCCGACGTCGAAAAAAACCTGCCCCCCCCCCCCCCCCCCCCCCCGGTAAAAAGGGCTTTGTTAAAGAACTATGTAAAAAAAAACGGACAGTCGCCATGACCACAGGCACTTCTCATGCGTGCATTACCGTGTTGCAAGGCCGAGCTGCCACTGACGAACGTTCAAATGCACCGCCATTCAGGCAAATGTTAAGCAGAGGGAAAAGACATGGAGAGTGCATAACAAACGCTTGGGGACACTAGAGCTGTGCAATTGCTGGCCATGTGGATCTCGATTTCATCAGTGCTCTAGTGAGCAACAAGTAAACGGTAGCCGACTGGAAGAGCCTGCTGAATACGCAAATGAAAGAAATAGCGAGGAGGCGCAACTCCCGCTGCCGCATGCAAAACAATTCCTACGTTTTGCAAGGGGGTCGGAAGCATAATCGCATAGGTATTTTGTGTTTATGTGTATGCCACCTACTATGACAATGCATTGCCACTGCGTAGGCATAATACGATTCGTTGTCTCGGATGCTCTTGATTTCTTTCTGGGCGTTGAATCAAAACCGGTCGGCCCACGCGGAAGTGTCACGCGCACGCGCACTTCTGAAAACCATTCTAAAACTTGGAGTGCTTTGGCCTATATAAGCGGGCTCCCAAACGCGATCCGCACTTCGTTGTGCAGTCATCACTCCAGCGCAACAATGGCAAAATTGTCGGCTGTCGTACTGGCGAGTCTTACAGTTGCAGCATTCGGATGCCGACACCCGGAGTTTATCGGCGCCCCTTTGGAATGGGGTGGTTATCCACAGCCGTGCAGCGACGCGGGCGGCGGCCTCGACGACGAGCTACGCCTTCTGGTCGGTGGCTATCACAATAAGTTCCGCGAGTATCTCGTCCACGGGTACATTCCCGGTCAGGGCGAGGGGCATCAGACCTGTCGCAACGTCTACACGTTGGTAAGCTTTCCTATTCATCTTAACAGATAAGATAGGAATTACAAAGGTCGATGTAACATATATAAAGATTCCTGATTTTTTTTAGAAATATAGCTGCGAAATTGAGCCAAAAGCTGTCAACTGGCTTGGCAAAACCTACGGCGCGCCAGCATGCGGCATTGAGAAGCTTGCCGCGCCCTGGCCTTCCACGGATACGGACCGACGTAAGTAGCCTTAGGCGCCTTCGTCTTGGAATGGCATGTCTGTAGCCGTTTCTTAACGCCGCGGGATGAGGATTTTGATTTAGCAAACTCAGCATTTGTACCGTTATTTTCTGTTTTTTTTTGCCCACATTTTGCGCGTTGGCTGTCCATGTCTGCGGAACGAAAAAGAGCCTTTCCCATGATCGAAGCCTAGCTGCAGGCGACCAAGTAAACCCCTACGACGCATGCTGCATAATTTAGCGAACGACACTCTTCCGTACTCGTGCGGCGACACACAAAACCCACGCTTCCTGAAGCACCCAACGAAGCCGGAGCTGTTTGCCTGCAGCAGCAACGTGGCCTATACGAAGACCTACAAGAAGGGCGAGTACACGAAGCGTCAGTTCATCGTCATGGCGCTTCGTGAGATGTGGGCGGAAGCGCGAGCACAACTAAATCACACATTCTGGGACCACTTGACCTTTGGACAGGTACGGGAGTGAGACAATGTCACATCTATCGTACGTACCTTTAGATGCTGTACGGCAGCAACTACGCCGTCGGTTGCGGCATCATCGAATGCCCCATAGAGGACGCCACGCTCAAAAAGACCACGTTCGTCTGCGCTTACGGAGCATACCAGTACGCACATCATAGGGGCAACTAGCAAACGTTCTGCGTTGGGCGGGGAGAGGGGGAAGGGCGCCACGCTCACAATCAAAACCTATCTTGCAAATTTGCTCGTAGTGACATTTTTGACGGTTAAATCCATTTTTCGAGAAAAGCGTCCGTTGTTTCCGCCATCGGTGAACAAATCGAGGCTCCGGCGAAAAAAACATCAGAAAGCGGAAACCTGCCCAGATTTCGTTGCAAACTTCCAGTTATAT
Source organism: Aphelenchus avenae (assembly GCA_020875895.1). Lineage (NCBI taxonomy): Eukaryota > Metazoa > Nematoda > Chromadorea > Rhabditida > Aphelenchidae > Aphelenchus > Aphelenchus avenae. Next base: position 61,694 of record JNEY01000875.1, read on the forward strand.
TATGCGAACCTAGTGACGACGGACACTGGAAGGCAAAGTACATTGGTCCAGCCGCCGAAGGAATGCACTGCACGCCCGGCTACACGTGTGAGCAGGGTCGCGTTTGCCGCCCCGGCCGGGACTGCAACGTCGACGACTGCGACTACATGGACGGCGCCGCTTACGTGGGCAACCTGTCGCCGGCGTGCAACAACGTGACCGGACTCTGCGATCACACTCAAATGCAGTTCGCGTTCGCCGCGGGGCAATGGGGCCCGCGCACCACTTGCTATCAGATGAGCAACACAACCTGTCAGTACAACCAGGAGTGCGTCCTGGATCCGAACAGCAACTGCAAATGCAAGAAGTGCATCTCGAACGGACCTCTTTGCTATGAATGACCTCCACGCCTGGGCATCCTAATTCTCTATCCTTGAGCAGTGTTTCCCGTTGCCCCGGTTTGTCGGCTTTCAGCCGTCCATGATGTCGTAACATTTTTGATGGTTATATTTCATTTTTTCGAGAAAAGACTCTTCGCTCTCTTCCATTTCTAATAAAGTCACGTGCTGTGACAGTTCCTTGGTTCTGCATGCTTACTGGTGCAAAAAGATGCGTATGTTACTAGCAGCAGTTAGAAAGGAACATTAGAACCCTTACCGAAACCCCGCCGAAAGCAGTCGGCGTCGCATGCGCCGTCGCCCTGCCGAATGCAGCAAGGACCGTAGCCACACGGGAGACCAGCGCCGAGGCGAAGTTCCACGTCAGGCGATTCTGCCTCCGCCGAAACGCTTCTTTCGGAAGAGAGATGCGCTAAATGAGGCGGTAGCTGGGTGACCAATACCCGTACTGTAGCCCGTACGGTACTGACCCATCCCGTACCGTGCTCTACGGTACGGTACGGCACCGCGGGCCGCGACACGGTACGTACTAGTACGGGCCTTACTGGTGCTAAGTACCGAGAAACGTGGAGCCGTACCGTACCCTGTACTGGCCGCAAGTGATCCAATCGTACCGTACGATGGTGCGGTACGGTACGGAAGTCCGGCACCGTACGGCGGCCGTACGATGTGCCGGATTGCCGACCTTTGTAGTGTTCGGCGCCGACCCATCCCCTGTGACGCAGCGCGAAAAGGAACGGCTTCGAAAGGCGGCGTACCTTTCCGTGCCGTTTTCGTTTGAAATTGTACCGTTTTGTTTGAAAATATAAAAGAGCAAACGACACTAGGACGGCGAAGCCTTCTTTTCGGTACCAATGCTCGTCTACAGGCGAGTAACCGCCGTAAACTTACATGCTCCGAGCGAAGCAAGCGCAACCACGAGCAGCACGACGAAGAAAGTACACTTGGTCATTGTAGCCACGAATGAAGAAGCCTGCCTAGACTCGACGCTTATGTATGCTCTGCCATGTGTCTTAACATCAAAGCGTGCCGGCTGTATTATAAAGCCATATCGAAGAAGAAGGAAAAGAAGCGACCTCTTTCTTAACGAAAAATTATACACGTGGATCACTATACACGGCCATGCGGCTGAAACGCACGCGCCATGCGACACTTTGCGGCAACCTGCCGCCAAAA
>JNEY01000876.1:17174-30770 GCA_020875895.1 Aphelenchus avenae
CCCTTGGAAAAATTGACGATCAAAAGGTGATTTTAGAGCATTTTTACCTATAATAGCCCGCCCGCCAACGCGATTTTCACTCTTATTTCACAAAATTAATCGGAAAACTGAGCAAAAAGTGTCAGAAATATCACAATTTCTGAAATAGAAAATTTGCCTTAGCCCCCCTTACCCCTCGGGCCGCCCTTGCACGAGCGCACACTACACGCTTCACACACATTGCATACAGTCAGTAGCTTATTATCAGTGCCTTAACTGCTTCTGAATATACACCTTTAGTATAAGGGTGTGTCCAGAAATTATTTTAGCCTAACATGGGGGGGTCAGCCAGTTGTTAACTTCTGTTAACATAGGGGGAGGGGGTCAAGGGGGTGTTAACGTTAACAGCCGGGGGTGAAAAAATGCCCGCCGCAGGCGCCGCCAAGCGAAATTTCCGCTTGAAATGAGCAATTTTAACCCTAAAATTTCATTGGTATCGCCTGCGGCGGGCCATTTTTATGACCATTCCCTTGCTTCCAATTTTCGTTCACCCATGCTGGCAAATGCAATCCGTTGGAAGTCCGGAATTCACACTAGGTAAAATGGCCTAAAAATTTTTTGTTAGCTAACAAGGGGGGAGTCGAGCGGCTGTTAACAACTGTCAACAAGGGGGGGAGGGGGGGGGTTAAAAAAAGTGCTTTGTTAGCTAACATAATTTCTGGGCAGCCCCTAAGGGCTCATCGATATCGATTCTGAATTTAGTAAAACAAGAAACTTTTTACTCGAAATGGTTATCAAAAGGTGTCGGATTCTGATTCTGGAGTCGGGAAATTCCTTACATTGTTACGCAACTAAATTTATAATTATAAGGACGGGCCGAGTTCTAACTACTCAGTTTTTGTCCTCGTGAAAGCGCGTTTATAGTACTGTGCAGGGAAATTTTACTGAACTGAGCGCTAACATCGCACAGGGTACTTACTTCCATTTTCGTAGAGCAGCATGAGGAATCCCTCGTTGCACGTGGGCAAATCGTAGAATAAGCCGGCGAGACAGTGGACCAAATTAACCAGCATGAGGTTTACAGTGAATATCCTCGGTAGGATGTTCACGGCCGCAGTAGTTCGACGGTTCAGGGAAAGAACCAGTATCGTAAAGATGAGTAGGATGCCAGTGATTTCGAAGACGACGCTGACCTGCAATCTGTGGAGTCCAATTTACGAGATCGTAATACGAGGCGGGATAATGGATGTTAGAAAAATTCCCTCATCGGATCTTATGCACTTGCGATGGGGTCGGGCTCTTTAGGGACGGGAAATTTGGATTGTATCAACCTAGTCAATGTTTATTGCAGGGATGGGCGATTTTTTCGTATGACCGGAGGCGATTCACCGCATTCGCTTTCGTCTGGAGGACAGTAGGCGATCATGTCCTCAATAGTGTCCTCTCCTGTCCAGGTGATCCTTGCCGATAGCGTGAACCCTTCCACGCCATAATCCCCTCTCAACACCAGCTAAGTATCGTTCGCTGCCCATCACTTGCAAAACAGTAGAGCTCGCGCTACTATCTGGGGTGTTAAGGTACTACATTTTCGTGGGCATTATTCTGCGTCCTGCGTCATATGGACTCTAGAAGTGTGACGGGGAAATTTCCAAGCGAGTGACATCAGCTAACGATTTGACATACCGCTGATACCCTAGCTCCCGTGTCCAAGTCAATCACTAATGCAACGGAGTCGGATTGCATGTGATCGGACTCGGTTGTAGTTAAAAGCTTCCCACTTTTGGTCACATTCGACGCACGCATTCCGCTTGACGAATTCATAGTTCTAAAATGAAAGGTTTCCGTTCAGAGCTGGAACGAAATAACGAGTGTTTTAGAAGAAGCGTGTCTGCTTAGTCCGAGTAATAACCGGTTGCAGCGCCCGCCGCGTGAAGCGGCACCCAACCGCTAGCATTGACTAAGAGACGGCGCATAAACTGCGCGGTCATATCGACACCTGCGCCACATTCCACGACAACATGCAAAGGTGGCTCTGTGCAGCTAACAGTTAGTAAACCTTGTAAAGAGGCACCTTTACAGGTACACAGATATACCGTGCAGACAGACTCCTCGGTTACTGAATCAGTCTGATTAAATGGACACTAATCGTATTGGAGAACGTGCGCCACAGAGCAAAGGTAAAGTGCACTCGAAACAGCATCGTTCTTGAATAAGGTTACACTTTTCTAAGAACGGCCATTCTCTCCGTTCCGTAGAACCATGGAGAGAGGCGACACAACCGTTCGTCCATTACGACGTATGTGTTCTGCGGTGGTGACACTGTCTGTGAGAGGATAAGGAGTATGAGCCGAAGGTGCCCCACTGGACAAGTGCTGCACAGCTGCTACTCTTCGAGACAAACCTTTTTCTATAAAAATTTGATTAAATCGCTTAAGTTTATTCCGCGGCAGACGAAGGTATCGTGCGCTTAGATTAATTTGATACACGGACACAGTTCATGACGGGAGGTCCCCGTCAGACATAGACAAAGTGCGATCGAGTCAGCAGGTTGTGACCGCAATCAGATTATGCAGAGAACGGTTTCTCTCCTTCAGAATAAGCCGTCAGCCGCAGCAGTCGGACTTTGCCTACCGAAACTGCCGCAGCGGATGTTCAAAGAACGATGCGTCAAATTTTCTAAGGCCGTATTCACAATCATCCCAGTTCCGAGTTTCTCGGTACCGAGTCGTCTCCGATTTTATCGGTGGCGTGTTCACAATGGTCCGAGTTCCGAGAAAATCGGTACCGAGAAACTTGGTCACCGAGTTCCGAGATTTTCGTTGATCGTGAACATGCGTCCGAGAAACTAGGACGAAACTCGGTACCGCGTTTGTCGGACCCGAGAAACTCGGCCAAGTTTCTCGGTGCCTGCATGGCCTTGTGCCTTGAACCCCACACGACCCAAAAACCGCACTCAATAAGCCTTATAAGTGCATAACACCAAAGGAGGGCCCTTTGATTCGAAAGTTTTCGACGAAAATTTGTTTGCTCTGAAATCGTTTCTTGTGCACTCAGAAGACTCGTCAACTGTCTCGTCAAGGATGTCGTGTCGGGACGGCTAGAAGGACAAGGAGAACGAAGCAGACAGCCGCTTGGTTCGGGTTGCCGCTTGCGTACAACTAGCTCACCATTCGTAAGGCCTGTGTCACGGATACCCATAGCCCGCGTTCTTATTTTTTCAACCTACACTACAAAGGATTAGACCGTATTTGTGTCTCACATTACATGAAAAAAACACGCTGAAAAGGCTCACGATTTAGCATCATGCTTCCTTTAATAGATCTTGGTCTCTTCCTAGGAATTTGATCAGTTAGCCGACCCCCTGCAGCTCCACTTAAAAGGTGCTGGTGCTCTATCCGGATCCACCATGAATTTCGAAGTATTTATTGCAGGGGTATGTATGCAGGTATGCAGGGGATAGGGTTTGTCTGGCGAATTAATCGTATCGTGAACTACCGAAGGAGACTGTCTTCAAGAACCGCGGCCGAACGCTGGCTCGTTGCGGGCCCGCCGACTTCTCGTCGCTTTCGCCCGTAAAGCGTGCGGAACTTCTACGATGCCCGAGAGTCGCTCTGGCGAAAATCTGTCCACGTCTCTACATGCCTAATGTGTTTGTACGTATTAATTTCGAGTCGATGTCAGGCGGAAGCTCCGTGAAAGACAGGTGTAATATGTCTTTGTGAAAACGTCGAACTTCTCCGCCGTACCACTCGCTTACTTTGTTTTTTTTTTATGTGTTCGATGGTGCCTGGATACGGATATTCTCGTCGTGTACACGCTTGTCTGACTTGTAATAATTTTTTCCTACTGAATATACTTATGCGTACGTAATCCTCGTCGCTGTACCTTGTCGAATAACCTATTTCTTGTACTCTTCGGTTGCTTCGTAAGTGTAAATAAAGCGTTCCGAAAAAACGTCGTTAGTCAACATCCGGTATCCGAGGAAAGTATGCGCACATGCAGTGCAAAACCATGGTAAGAGGTCTCTTACGATTTTCATAAAAATCACGAAGATCTTCACCGGTCATAGACTTTCAGACTTTCCTTCGCTAGGGAATGTTTGTCTTCGTTTCACGCAGAAGAAAAGTGAGAGACTCGGAAAAATCTTAATGGTATCGAAATGCCGACGTCGCTGACTAAGCCTGCTTGAACAGTAACTCAGTTTTCCGGCAATTTAAGTACACTTTTTTCCCGTAAATGGCTTGCACCATGGTGAAGCAGGGGAATAACTAACGTATTTATAGATGAGAATGCTATATTTACAGACGAATGGATGTACTATGGTTTTTTTCTGATAAGAACTACTTTTTGAATGTGTACTAATAATGTGATTAGAGGAATAATGCATATTTCCTGGCTCTCTTAATAAGTTTTCTCCATTTAAAGAAACAGTTTTAGGGGGGGGGGGTAAAATAGAGGGCAGAGTTACATTTCACCGAAAGAGATGCACGATAACTACGTGAACGTTTTCATAGCGTCACGGATTTGTGAACGTCGCTAGCAACGTGGTCGTCATCGTTTCATCGGTAGAATTGTCCCTTACGGTGAAGCCTGCCATAACGACCGCTGTTCGGTGCTCTTCCGAATGACACGATCCCGGTGCAATGACGTCGAACTTTGGTTCTCCAATGGCCTGGACATTCTTGTGTCTATTTTTACGTACCTTCGCTATGTTTTGCGGTAGAAAAGGTGTCGCGACCAGCACCCAAAAACCGCCGAGCATCAGCGCCAAAACAACGGGTGCATTAGGGGCGTCTACAAACGGACATGTCAAGCATAGGAGCGTATCCGTGCGATCGATGCGCGTTGGCTGGTGATCTCTGCAGTCCTCCGCAGAAAGTGATCAGCATAAAAGCCGAAGGCTTCTGGCATAGGGCATGCTCATCAGAGTGTAATTCAACGCTTTCTTCGAATAAAATGAGCCGTGTGGGCGAGAAAGCTCGCTTCATCGCTTCGAATTGCCGCAAGACCAGCTTCGGACGATGTCGTCGCTCGACAAGACTGCTGCTGTTCGACGGTGTAGTCCATTATCGCATGGGCGCCCCAACTGGTTCCCACTGGACGAAGCGAGTGTCCGGACGTTGGCGGTGCTCGTTTGATTCGAGAAAGACATCGACGTGCAAGCACACAGTCGACATCGATACAAAAGGCATCATCGTGAGCATCGAGGGCGAGCATACCCACGAAATGCCGCCCTCCAGCCGAGGCTCATCACTTGCTGAAAGCGGCTGCGGGACCCTCGATTCGCTGGTCAATTCTCGTAAGCGGCGGAGGTAAGTAGACCGAAGGGTTGATGATCAGACTACGGGTGCGGGGGATTTTTTGATGGTATGTGGCTGGGACTTCGAATCCCTTGAGCAGGGAGTCTGGAAGTGTGAACTGCTGTGACACCGGACAACTATGAAGACTGTTTCTGCCCCAGTAGCGAAGTCCAAAGACAGTCCAAAAAGTCTAAACTACTCATCGCCCGGCATTTTGGCAAGTACAGCCGAAGCTTTTAGCGTCGTCCAAGAGCACGACGATGGCACCGGCTCGGTCTCTGCGAAGGTGGCAAACCTGGACCTCAGCGAGAGCCTACTCGAAGCCGCCGAGCCGATTCGTCACGCACTGGTCGATGCCGCAGATGGCCAAGCGAATGCTTACGACATCAGCGGACTGCAGCAGCTGTCACTCGGTAGCTGCCTGGACGCGTTCGTTCCGGTGGATGGCCCGCTCGACGAGGAGCCGCCGCTTCAGCAGGAGCCGCAGTCGCTGGAGCCGAATGCGCAGCCACTCGGAAGCGTCGCCAACGAAGAGTTGTTCCAGGTCGTTCGCGGATTGCCTGCAGGACACACCATCACATACGACCGTCTTGGCAAGGGGTGCGTCGTTTAGAATTTTCACGATGTCAGAGTAATTTTTTACGTTAAAGCTCATCTAGCCGTTTTTGACGGGTAAAAACACCGAAAACTTGCCACGAATGTTTTACGTGTTGTTTTTTATTTTTTTATAGCACGGCGTCCAAAAATTGAGCGATTTAGCTGCAAAATGGCAAAAATACTGGTTTTAGCGGCTTCGGCAAGGTTCAACGAGGCCAACTGGACATCGCGATCAAGATCCAGAAGGTGTACGAGAATGGCCGCTTCGTTCAGCGGATGTACGACCAGTGCAAGGCGGAAATCGCACTGCACCGTGAGCTCAGCCATCCGCACATTGTGCGGTTCTTCGACGCTTACTACAGTGAGACCGACATGAAGTTTTACATCGACCTCGAGAAGACGGAAGGCAATCTCGCCGAGCTGCTGGACCACAACGTCGGCTTCATCACCGAAGAACACTCAGCGGTCGTGAGCAGAGGCATGCTGAGAGGTCTCGCGTTTATGCACGGGTACGTCCAGGGGCAGCTCTTTTTGTGTAAAAAAACAAATAATAAGTATAAGTAACAATAATAAGCTATTCATAGTTGGCGGAAAAAGGTGTTAGCTTAGCCAAAACAGCGTTTTTCAGGCGAGGCCTTGTGCATCGCGACGTTAAGGCGAAGAACGTGCTACTTGGCCGCAACTGCACGGTGAAGCTCGCCGACTTAGGCATGGTCGCGAAGGACGATGGAATGGGAATTGCGTAAGCTCTCCGTTTTGTTTTTTTGCATCAAATTCTCATTAAATCAAATTATCAACACAGAAGGTTTTTTTGTTCAGGACCTGGGGCGGAACCGTCTCGCACTGGTCGCCGGAGATGGCATTGCTCTACTGCAACGATAAGAAACTTCTTGTCGAGTCGCAGGCCGAGCCGCACAGCGCCGCGACCGACTGCTGGTCGCTGGGCATCACGATCACAGAGTTCATGCTCGGCAAGGCCCTCAACGACTCGATGCATCCGGACCAGGTGTGTTCGGATGAATGGCTATTAGGGTGGTGGCGTAGAGAGGGTGAATGGCATTATTCAAAAAACAATCATGAAGACAAAAGAAATTTCCGCTCGGATAAGGTCGGTCGAAAACACTGAAAGTCGCTTTGGAGCACGGCGACTTGTCGCTGGTTTAGCCAAGCTCCTGAATTTGTAAGCCCATGAGTAAACGAATATGGATCTGTTCGTCTTTAGCTGGCCATGCTAATCGCGAGCACGGACTACGCCGACACCGTCATGAGCGCTCTTCCACTCGGCGAGTACTGCGCAAATCTGAGGGCGCTAACATCCGCATGCCCGAAGATGGACGCTTACGAACGGCCGTCTATGGAGCAGCTGCTGTACGAGTTCCCTTTCCTCGGCTTGCCAGCCGACCATGTCCTTCGAGAGCCAATTGCTCGGATGACGCAAGGCATTGCGGCCGCCAAGAACCAGTGATCTCTCTTGCTTTGTTGTACACCATACTATGGGTTTGTTCGCACCTTTGTTTTGTTTCACTGAGTACTATGAATTTGTTTGCATCAGTCAGATATAAATGGTATTTACAAATTTGGGTCCGTCCAAAAAGGATCAGCTGGGCTAGTTGAAATATCTCACCGCGAGCGCAAATTTCGACTACCATATTTCACCTATTAGTAAGGCCATGCATAGATGGCCAAAAGAATCGAATTTATGCTCTCAAATGCTTCATTTTGACCTGTTATGCATAGTTATGAATGCCAAACTGGACTATAGTCAAAAAATATTTTTTTTAAAACTCCCAAAACCTGTGGCACCTTTCACTTTGTTTGAATTAGTGGAACCTTTAAAAGCCGTGGTGCCGGCCCGACTATTTGTTGAAATACGGTGTCCTAGAGTTTCGCGTAAAAAAATTTTTCTGGTTGTCACTTTTCGTCATCCGAGCTACTACTATTTTCGGTAGACTGGTTACTTTTTAATCGGATCAATGCCTTGCAGGCCTTGTGTTATTGACAGGGACAAATTGTGTACATTGTGCTTCTTTTCTAGGTCGGGCATGCGCCCTGCGGGAAGTCATGGAAGCATCATTTTGATTCAAAACGTGCTCAATATGGCTTCTTCTTTGGATCAAACAAAGATCGCTGTTTTCGGACGTCGCCGCAGTCTTTAGAAAAAATATATTCAGACAACCGCCGGTGTGGTGAAAATACCGTAAGTAGCGGACTATTGTATCAATCACTCGTATTCCTCAGAACATGTTCAATGAAAGAAATCGCCGCTCGTAAGCTACACGGAAGAAGCTAGCGAATGCAATGGGACAATGACGAAATGGTACGCCTAATCAGCTACAAGTAGACAACATTGAAGAAAGCTTGGGAATTCGGCACAAGTCACAGCAAAGGGGAAGGGTATTCCGAAGGGCCATGTGACTTTAGAAGCTGAATGTCGAGGTCGGTTTTATGTATTGTGCTTGGACCTGTCTTATGCAAGACTAAGGGCGAATTCAAGTGAGTCTAGCGGTTCAAGCGACCGTTACTTCATCAGTGACGTCAGTTTAGCTCTTTGCAGAGATGTTTTGAAACATCATCATGGCGGAGAAAAAAATAAAGCCACTCATTCCTTACAACGCGCTTGAGAAATCGAGAAGCAACCAGGGATAATAACATAAGGGAGCGTCCAGAAAATATGTATAGATGACATGGGGGGAGGGGGGATCAGCCCAATGTTGACAAAAGTTGAAAGTTGACATAGGGGGAGGGGGGTTAGGGGCAGTGTTGACGTCAACATTGAGTCCAAGACATGCGCAGGCTCAGTGCCATAGTTTGTACAAAAGATCGGCAACCGCCGCCCGTATCGCACTCCGCTCCGTACTGACCCAGCCAATGCCGTACCGTACCGTACTGACCGCATCGGTACCGCACCGTACCGTACAGTACGGCACGGTACGGCAGTACGAGCCATAAAAAGGTGCGGTACGGTAAGAGTACGGGCCGTACTGGTGCTTTATATCGAGAAAAATTGAGTCGTACCTCACTCCGTACTGGCCGAACCCACCCGCACCGTACGCCGTTCTGTACGGACCATCCATACCGTGCTCCGTACCAATAGTACGGCAGTACGCTGCGGTACGGCCCTATCGCCTGTTCGCTTGCCGGACCGTTAGTTTGTACCCTGTACCTTGTAGCCATTTAGTATCGCACGATTGATGGCGAAGTTGCAAGATTCCTACCTAAAAATAACGGATCAAACATCGCTATTCCATTCGTGACATTCATGATTTGAACAAATGTAATGGACGCTCGTCATCATGACGAATTAACGCTTGCGAATCGAACACTCATTTCGCGTAAAAAATCTGTCATTAACGTCGAGAACAAATGTTTCTCGAATCGACTACTCATAGGTCGCACGCAAGAACGCTTGCGAATCCAACGCACGTCGCTTTAACAAGGCAACGTGTGGTTAGCTCGCATTCGCAGGCGTTTTGTTCACGACGTCAGTTTCGTGCTGCCGGAATGTGTTCAAGCTCAACAGCGTGCTGATTAAGCAAACTGCGATAGCGAACACTCATTTTTCTTCGGAACACAATCATTAACGTCGAGAAACAAAGGACAGCAGCAAATGTTTCTCCAATCGACTACTCATAGCCCGCATGCAAGAACGCTCGCGAATGCAGCCCACGTCACCCTAACACGGAAACGCATGATTAGCGACGTCTACTTAAGCGTACGAAAAAGCCCATGCAGCCATTATGTTCGTCTTGTGAGCCATCAGAACGACAGCTCGAGTCCAGCCGACGATGCGTTACCTGCCTCTACTCTTGACAGTCGTCGGGGCGAGGTATGTTTTTGAGAAGTTACTTGATTTTGAGGATAGCGCCTGGATTTTGGCCATCTTTACGTTGACCATGTCATAGCATTACCTTCGCTGCTCCATCGTGCAAGGACAATGTGGGAGAAGAAGGCTCCATTCATGCCGTGATCGTCGCCGGTACCAACACTAGCGCATACTTTGCCTATGCACTTCAGGTAGATCCATTCGTTTCTGGGTGCACACGAAGTCTGGGAGGACGCTTTAGGGAGCCGCGTACGAAGCGTACCATGCCCTCGTCGATCGAGGAGTTCCAAAAGAAAATATCGTGCTTATGTCGTGGGACGACGCGGCTGACGACAGCGGGTACTTTGCTCATAATTGTTCACCCTTCATTTTCCCGAATAACCGCCCGTTTTTCTCCATTACCTCTCCCCGTTATGCTTTTACAAGCCTCAAAGCAGTTAAAAACGAGCTATTGTTGCAGGAACCCGTTTCCTGGAAAGATCTACAGCACGCCGGAGAAGACGCGCGACGTCCGTGAGGGCGTCCAGATCGACTACAAAGGTGCGGATGTCACACCGGAGAACATCCTCGCCGTGCTCTCGGGCAACAAGACCGCGGTGAACGGTGGAAACGGACGTGTTCTTGGGAGGTAAAGCTGCGTGTAAGTTAGGTTTTTCAAAACATATTTTGCTTAGTACCTCGAAGGACAAGGTCTTCGTTTTCTTCGCTGCACACGGCGGCGTCGGAGAGTTTTGCGTCGGCGACCAGAGCGGTCTCATAAAGGTCAGTACCGCACGAATAGTTCGCTGGATGATAGGATCAATAGTGCTCTGTCAAAAATGCACTAATTTCCCTAGAAAACCGGGGGAGGGTCTAGTGCTGGGAGTAAAAAATGTGCCACGAAAGGCGGCGGATAGTGCAACCACAGTGCTGCACTTGAACCGATTTACCAGAACCAGTGCTGTGCAAAATGAAGTAAATTCTTCATCGTCATCTTCAATCTTCATGAAGAGTTAAAAAATTCGTCGTCTTCATTTTAATTCTTCATGAAGAATTAAAGAATTCTTCTTCCTCATCTTCATCGTCGTGAAGAATTTAAATTCTTCATCTTCATTCTTCATGCAGAAAATAGAATTCTTCATCTTCATCCTTCATGAGCAAGAATAAATTCTTCCGCTTATTCTTCATTCTTAGTACGCAATTTTGAAAATCCTCATTTTTACCATCTTTTCAGAGTTTTTTTTGGTTAAATTCGTTTTATTGAATAAAAGTTGAACAAGAAACACATGCATAAGTCTGAATTGACGAAAATTCAGGTAATTCTTCATCTTCATTTTTCATGTGGCTCGACAAATTCTTCATCTTCATCTTCGTTCTTCATGACGAACTAAAAATTCTTCATCCTCATCTTCATCTTGTAATTTGTAATTTTATTGCTACTCAAACGCACGAAGCATACAAGGGTAGCAAAACAGAAAACCACTTAGGGACGTAACTCCATATGAAGTGTGTTCAAAACAAGTGAAACAAACAACGTGTTAAGCATCGGAATAACTGAAAACGGGGTCAGAGAGTGCATGTGAGATGTCGAGGGATTGCACGAAAGTGTTAAAGGCGTCAACATTTGAGACACTGTTGAGAGAGACCGGCAAGTTATTCCATAAGTTGATAACACGGCTCCAGAAGGCATGATGGGAAGCAGCAGAAAACGAAGGCTTGTACACTGCGTGAGCGTGGAGTCGAGGATTGTCCCTGTAAGGAGGCTGAAAGAACACGTTACTATCGAGATCATAGTCACCATTAACAGCTTAAAGGTGGAACGGAGGTCAGTAACTGCTCGACGGTATTCGAGGGAGTCAAGGTCGCAGATGCGGAGTCTGTGCTCGTATGAGTCGTAGGGAATTTTCTTCAGTTTTAGAACTTTTCTAGTGTAGGTCCTTTGGGGTTTCTCAAGTCTCTTGATCAGCTTAACATAATGCGGGCTAAAAACTTCAGTGCCGTACTCTAGTTTTGGGCGAACATAGGTTTTGTAGGCGGTCGTAAAGAGCTTTAGGTCTATGTTAGGGAGAGCTCGTATTAGCTGGTGTAAGGCAATGTTGGCTGATTTGACTATTCTGTTTATATGGGGTTCGAACGTTAGCTCTGAATCTATGGTGATTCCAAGATCCCTTACTTCATCCGAGGGTTTTATCACTGCTTCCTCTATGGCGTAGGAGAATTCTACCGGGTTTTTTCCTAAGCGGAGAAGAACAGTTTTATTGGCCGCTATCCCTAGGGAGTTATTCTTTGACCATTCTTTGACAAGAAGATCTTCATGACGAATTTAAATTATTCATCTTCATTCTTCATGCGAAAGAAAGAATGCTTCATCCTCATCTTCATCTTCAGAAGATGATGAAGAAGATCAAGAAGAAGATGAAGAATGATGAAGAAGAATGCACAGCACTGACCAGAACCTGATATAAAATAGTTTTGATAAACGACAAATTGTTGGCCAAGGTAAGCGCAGCAATGAATCTAGCGTGGGGCAAAGTAGGAACACTACAAAATACCTGAACGTAGTCAAGACCCTAATCTAAACGCATTGTTTAAAACTGACACAAACCCAAAGACAAAGGCTGAACCCTGAGGCAAAGCTGAGACCACACGTTCCAGATCACCGCACTACAACTGCAAACGACACTCAAAGAGATGCATGCTAACGGCAAGTACGCGGAGCTGTACTTCACCATGGAGGCGTGTCACAGCGGCTCGATGTTCGGCGCTCTCCCCAAGGACATCAACAGTTCGTTTCCGAGTAGTGCATACGTAATGAATGGCTCGAAGCACTTTAGTTTACGCCATCACGTCTTCGAAAAGCGACGAGGATTCCAAGCTCATCTGGTGCCCTCACTGGGACGTGTGCCTCCACGACGAGGACAACTGGGTGTGCAAGCTCGACGGATGCGTCTCCGGTCTTTTCCGCGCTAAGATCATGGGCGACGTCGAAAGCGTTGGTTACTTAGATATTTCGCCCATATGTTGCTGCCTGCTTGTCACTAGGCCCGTGCCGTATAATTTCGACGCCTATGGTGGCAGCATAAAGATTGCGGGCCGTCTTTGAAACATAGGGCGGACGAAATTTCGAGGCAAAAATAGGTAAAAATTCATGGAGTCATCCACATTTTACGATATTTTACGAGCAAAATGGAGTCTCCCGCCCAGACGCGTGTCTGACCCGTAGAGACTTTAGCGACACGTTTTCCTGCGTATTGTCCACCCGACGGTCATTGACGACCGTTCCTAGGACCAAGAAGGCGAGACCCTGGAGAAGCAATACGAAAACGTCAAGAGCGAAGTGGCCGAGTTCTGCAACAAGCACTGGACGACTAACTGCTTGAACGAATCGCAGACGGTCTCGCATTTTGGTGACTTGAACATCGCCAAAGAGCCGGTCGCAAACTTCGCGGGCAAACCGAGCACGCGTCGACGCGCCTCGTTGGCTAAGGTAAGCACGATTGGGAAATATCATCGGTCTTCCAGTATTTACCGTATTTCTTTGATTATAGCCCTCCCCCCTCTTAAATAGTGCCCCCCCCCCCTCTTGAATATAGCCCCCTCTGAGAGACCTTAGGAAAAATATAGCCCCACCCTTAAATATAGCCCCACCCCCCTCGGATAGAGCCCCACGACCCAAAAATATCGAGGTATACCTACAATGAGGTTCCTTAGAGGCAGTCAAAACATAGGTAGTTAGCAGTACAACAATGCAGAGCATGTCTGTTCGGCGATGACTGCTCAACTAAGACCAGTTTTCACCCAAATTTACCCCATTTACCCAATTCTTGACAGAATTTTTGCTACTTGAAGGCCTTTTTGTTGGGCGGGCGCCTGTGGCGGGCATCTGAAAAATATAGCCCCACCCTTAAATAGAGCCCC
>JNEY01000876.1:33624-51678 GCA_020875895.1 Aphelenchus avenae
GGTAAGGTAGGACCTTTGGTGAAGAAAATTGGGCAATTTTTGGAAAGTTAGTGAATTTTTAGGGCATAATGGCTGTAAATTATTAGATATAGCCTAAATATGCCATTTTAACGTTATTTTGGCCATTTTGGACCATTGTGACCCCTTTATGGCCCATTTTAGACCCCGTCTACCCCACGGCTGCCAACCCCCTCACCCTATCCTGAAATCCTGGCTACGTCCTGCTAATCGCCTGCAGTTCCAGTGCGAAACTCATACGGCTTCATCGAGTTTTGGATCGGCGGGTGGTCCACTGGCCCGTGGGACGGCGCGTCGCACTTCGCCTGGAGCGATGGATCTCCGTTTGTGTACACGAGCTGGGAGGAGGACGAGCCGAGCGACTTCGTCGATACCGCGTTGTCCATGGACCAGGTCGGGGAGTGGTCCACGGACGACTGGTACCGAGAGAAGCCCTTTCTCTGCGAGAGGCGTCCGTAGCTGATTGGATGGATGTCATGTCCATTGTCATTAGTCGGAGAAGCGTAAAACTTTGCAAATCGAGAATTGGTCGTGTACTTGACGTGCTTCGTTAATGTGTGTCTTATTAGCTGCGGTATTCATGAAAGTATCCTTGGTAACCGATTAGGCTGAGTGAGTGCCGTTTCGACAGCGACGTTTCGACAGAGACTTTTCGACAGAGACTATTCGATACCGTGACTTTTCGACAGCGGACTATTCGACAGAATGTCGTTCCGACAAAAGATTTTTCGACAGGATGTCGTTTCGACAGCGTGACTTTTCGACAGCATGACATTTCGGCACCTTTATTAAAATGCAGTGACAGCACAGCAGTAGACAGTATCCTTCGAATCCACTTGTACTCGTGCCATCCAACGCAAGAGGGTGAAGTACCAGCGTTGCGTTCATGACTATGGCCGACGATGACAGTCCGTTCTCCGGAATCGTAGTTCACCATCAAACTAAACGATGACTTTTGTATAAAAAGTTGAGCTGTAGCAACCCACCGCCCATTGCATGATTGACGATGGCAAGCGTAGTAGCACTTGTCATTTTTGAAGAAACTAAGGCGGTGGAAATGGCCCTTTTGGAACACCTTCGAAGGCCGCTCCATCTAAACAGCATTCCACTTAACGGCTGTTCTGCGAATTCCCCGGGGTGTAGGGAGACCCGGATAAAAGTGATCCAGTCCTTGGAAAACCCCGACAGTGAGGGTAATCTTCGCATTTTCGCCTGAGCTAATGGCCCTCCCCGAAGGGACGGCTTCCAAAAATTTCGTGTTCGCCTTAAAGGACCTTCGACAGTGGGACCCGGGGTGCGACTGTCGGGGTTTCCCAAGGACTGGATCACTTTTATCCGGGGCTGGTTTTGCACTGTTATCGCGGCCGACCAACGAAAGAGAACGTGGCGGGCGAGCGGGGTCCAGCCAGGCGGCAGGCGAGAAATAAACACAGCTGTCGAAACGCCACGTTGTCGAAATGACATTCTGCCTAAACGTCACGTTGTCGAAATGACATTCAGTCTAAAAGTCACACTGTCGAAACGTCCCTGTCGAATCGTCCTCCACCCATTAGGATGGGTTCTCGAGTCGCTAAGAGGCACGACCCTGTTAAGGGCTAAGGCCTAAGCCTAGACTCAGACTTGTTTGGCACTATGAAAGCTATGCGGTTTATCCACATCGTAGAACACGATCGGCTTAGCTGCTGCCCTTCTCGTTCAAGTCAAGTTCCAGTTACGGCTGGACAGTACGAAGTGAATGACTTTGCGACGTCGGATGGATTCACGTCATGTCCCATTCAGTTACCTTGTCGAAATTGTATAAAAGTTTTGCGTAAGTCGAATATTTACAAGGTCACTTAACTTCTCTGGTTAATGTAGGTCTGTTTTAGCTTCGGTATGCATAGAAGCCTCCTTTATACCCGCTATGGCCATGTTGGTCACGGCCCAAGCGATAACTTTTAAAGCATGTACTTCGATGTTATGAAAACCGGCTGCAAAAAGCCGTGATCAGAATTCTCTTACTTTTGACTTTCAAATTAAAGTCAAAAGTCGGTCGTGCGGCGTTCGGGTACCACTTCCTCATCTGCCATTCACCTCCAGCCGCATTTTTTTTTGAGGGTTTCTGTGTGGCATTCTGTCGGGAACACGACGGGGAAAAGCAAGGTTTCAACGTAATTACAGCGAATTACCCACATGCCAGCGACTTGGAGTAGGAAGGCATAGTTCAAGGCAACGAGCGCTCCATCTTCCTCTTGATCGACGGTCCAGACGGAAACTTCGAGCTTCTTCGACGCCTTCTTGAACTCGAATGCAAAGAGCTCGGCAAGAGTCGACTCGCTGGTCGTGATTCCGTGTATGCACGACCAGTTCGTAATGTGATCGCTGTGCGGCGTCGCAACGTTGGTGTATCGCAACTGAACAAGCGAGTAGGCGGTCTGGCGCAAAGGTGTTAGTTCACCTAGTCGGCAGTTATGACATTCACTCGGTTGCTTCATAGGAACGCATGTAGTTTGACAGAAGCCTTTACAAGGTTTTATGGCGTTCAAGGTGTCCCGAGAAAAACACCGCCTCATGATAGCCTACTCCTTTTAACATTCATGCTCCATCCACAAATCGCTTGGTATCACTGTCCACGAAGCGTTTCGCAGCGGCTCGAAGTAGTCTCGCGCGAAAAACCAGCATCTGTGGCAATCAATTGCTCAAAGGAGTTGCGGGTTTCGGCTGTCGTGGTCGGTTTTATTCCAATATCGGTTTTTAATTTCCGCATTTGCATCTTCGCGTAAGAAAGCACCTCACATGACAGAACTACCAGGCTTTATGATGCACGTGATGCGCTAACGGTTGAAACCCGCTGGAAGAGACGATTCGTCGGAAGACAACGGTTCAGGCGGACGAACGCGTAGGTACGTCGTCGTAGTGGTTCGCAGAAGGCCCACAGGAGGTACGGGTTGATGCCACTGTATATGTCGCTAAACACGAGAAAGTTATCAAAAAGGGAGCATCCTGCTGACAAAGACATGGAATGGCGCTTCAAACGCTTGCACAGACAAACATCAGGAGGCACAAAATTGCCCGTCGCAGGCATCGACAGACAAAATCATTTGTTTTATTGTGGAACTATGGCCCAAAAATAGAGATAATCGACCGTGACGTGAGCCAGCCGGGAGTTCCCACACGGCACGGCTCGCGTCACGGGCTCTAAAATGGCCGTTTTTCCTTGCTAAGACAACTACGATAAGCGACGACTGTGGCCGCTTCATATCGGAACTGGGTGGGCAGTCAGTGCCGTGACGATGTCTGCCGTGATAGTGTAAAAGCCGTGATTTTTCCCCGAAGTTGTATGGTCTTAAAAATTCTGGAACTGACACTTAATAAAACGGTCTGACAGTTTTTTGGGCCTGCAGGGGACAGGAGGTCAGACCGCGCGAATGTTCATATTTGCTCACACATGTAGGACATATGCCCAAAAAGCGCTCATCGAGTTCGCAAAATGTCTGAACGCTTACAAAGTATGCTTAGACGCAACCCCCCCCCCCGTACCGTACTCCGTCGCGTAACAGTACGGCGCAGTACGGTACGGCACGGTATGGAGTATGGCGCCGTAACGCGGGAATAAAAAATTACGTATTTTCTGTCTTTTCGCAAGCAAAACGAAACATTAGGGCATCAAATAACTAAGCCATCAACGCTAAGCGTTATAAACAATGCTAAACCTCTGTATACCGTCATTCTTGACGAAATTTTTCGTAGTTTGGTAAAACAATGCCCAAAATTCGGCTAAAAATGTGCATTTTTGGAGTGCAGCACGGTACGGAATACGGCGCCGTACTGGGGTCCTGCCGTACCGTCCTGACCCATAGCCGTACCGTACTCCGTACCACAGAATACGGTACGCAGTACGGTACGGCCGTCTAAGTATATTTACAAAGGATGGACGGATGTTGTCGCGCTATGATGCACTTACTTGACGAAGTTAAACAGGAAGTAAAAGCGAACGCCGAGCGTTGGTCGCAGCGCGAAAAGACAAGCCAGCGTGACCTGCACGGCGCATATCACGCCCGAGACGAGAAAGAGCCGGAATTCTTGCGCTGATTCCCGAGCACTTCGCTTCTTCTCGTGATCACTGTGCTGTTGAGTTGCGCCGTTCTGGAAGCGACCCGACATTACGTAGGGCTGTCCAGAAACTTCGTAACCACCGGATGGAGAATGGGGGGGGGGGGTTGACCCACAGTTAAAGCATGGCCGCATGGAAGATACCACGATAGGGGCGAAGTCGGGAAGGGATCGAGAGGCATAGCCTTAAAATGGGCCAAAGATGGGTCAGAATGGCGTCATAAGTCTAAAGTAACATACTAAGCTATACTAATTACCTTGAACCACTTTCGGTGAAAAATATAACTATTTTTTTAAAAAAATTTCCTTTACCAGAAGGACTCTTTTTGCCCTATCGGCACTCTTTTTGGCCGCCGATAGAGGAAGGCTTGGGGCGTCCGCCCCGCCGCTGATACAGTCCTGTTTTACAGACCCAGCACGGGAGGGGGGGGGGAAGGCGGGCAGGGCCAGTGATCAAGGGTCCACTTCACTGTGTGAAATGGCCGGCCACAAGTCGCCAGCAGAGGCAAATTTACGCACCGGCGGTGGAGCGGTAAGCGAAGTACGAAGCTGGCGAAGTTTGTAGAACGCGGTGGTGTATATCAAAACGATGCACACGAAGAAGCTGCCATTGAGCCCACAAGCAACTTTGAAGTACACAACTGTCGCAGCTACGCTAAAGTTAGCCTGGTCGTGTAGTCCTGGTCGTGGCTAGGTCCTGATTATGGTGCTCAGAAAATTTATGCCCAGCCCTCGTTCCGCCAAAGCCATTTTAGCCTTTTAACCAGTTTTACCTCAAAATGAGGGCACATAGACCGGGCGTCAAGGCACCTCTCACAAGACGCCACTAATTCTCCACATGAGACTCCGCGACTTACTCGAGATTCGTCGCAATCAGCGAGCCGTTTATCGCTGCGTAGCGGACGGGGTCTTTCAGCGAATTACCGCCGGCAATTAAGCCCGGAACTATCTGCAGAAGGATGGCAATGCACAGCGTGTTCCTTCGCCATATCTAAAATGCGCGCCGTAGAACATTTGTTTAAAGACGCCGGGAACGGAAATCGGCATGGCAGGGGGTCAAAACGGGTCCGTTTTCCGTTCCGCACTGGTACAGAACGGAAAAGGACAGAATCCCAAGACGGCGCCGTTCTCCGTACAGTACTGCAGGGCAAACAAATGATTTTTCGGTACCGTACCGCGCTGATCTTTAGGTTCACCATCGATGCCTAGCCAAAATTTCGCTTTTAAGAAGAGCCATGTGTCTGAATTAGGCGACATTTAGGTACGCACCTGACACCTCTGTACTAGCCCTTGTTTTCTGGCCTGCGCCAGGCATGGCCCGGCCGGGCCACGGCTACCGGGCCTTAAGCTTTTACGACCGGACCGAAAAAATCCCCTTGACCCCCCCCCTTTGGTAATCATTCTGGAGGTGTAATATTTGCCTTACTGGTTTTAAAACATTGGGTGTAAGGTATGTAAACCTAGAGTGAACCGCCACGAGCGCCCCAGTAGCAATATGTGCGCTTATTTAGCTACGTTTTATTGGAAAGTTGATCAAAAATTGCCCAGAAATATGCTCTTGCCAGGCTCCCTACCGGGCCGGGCCCGGGCCTGCCCTCGGCCCGGCGCGACCTGGAGCATGGCTGGCGTATAAAAAAGGTGGTTGACGTATGAAAAATGCGGCCCGGCTTGGAACCAGGCCGCCACGCCCCCCCCCCCCCCGACCCGGTTTCGCAGGGTTGGCCCTGACAGGATTGTTGGGCTGAGTAGGGGAACGACCACATTTGCCACGACGAGTGGCAGACGATCCATATTTACTAAGCCTCACAATAATTCCTAGACGCACTCAGGTGGTCCTACCATCGCATAGCGTTGCAAGTAGATAATAGCGGTTAGTCGGTTCAGTGCAATAAGGGTCGCCGATATGGCTTGCGTAGCACCGCCACCCCATGCCATCAAGAAGTAGATGCGGATGATCCACTGCTCGTTGCTCAAGTAGAAGCTACCAAGCCAACCCCATCGCGGAAACACCGAGCCGAAGTAGGTCGCCACAATGACCGCTAAATGCCGGAAAATGTGCTGCATTCGAACGAGCCAGCTCGTGCTTGTGCACTGAACTAGATGGTTTGTTTGAGTTCAGTTGATTCAAGTTCACTGAATAGCACAAGATTCAACTTAACTGAACTGAAAGTGCCCCAAAGAAAGAGGAACGCCCTGGACAAGAAAATTTTTAAAAAATCTGAAGTGTCTTTTAGGCAAAAATATCGCTCTACGTTGGATAGTAACGCTTTGAAACATATTTTAACGCTATTTATCTACTTTAAGGCATTTTCCCTGTTTTTATCAAGTATCAATACCACAATGAACCTGCGAGTGTTTGCACTATAATTTGTCGGGATTCAGTTAAACTGAACTCGTTATGGTTTAGTACTGAAGCCGCTTCATTTGAAAAGGCAAGTTCAGTTAAATAGCGGTGCTTACCCACGTCGCATACGCCGGTCACGAAGACCAGCTTGAAGAATGGCTGGTTGATGTCGCGCTTCTTCGTGCCGAAACAGGTCCATATTACGCAGAGTTGGAGTAGGTAGAGCGGTATCGTGATAAGAACAAACGCGAATGCTGTTATTTCAACCACCGTCTGTGGGTCCACCATAATCAACGGCTGCTGCAATGGAGGGTAAAAATTCGGTATCCACGCATTGATTTACGACAACTCACGTCATTTAAACTAATTAAATTGCTTTTTTTAAATTAAAAACAATAAAATAATTAAACAAATTAAATAAATAAGATTAAATTAATATAATTAAATTAAATTTGTATTTGCTAAAGAAATTAAACCGACGTTCACCCGCATTTAAGTCGCAACACGTTATTTTGAGAGGTATGTCGAAACGACAAAGGGCTCAACAGAACAGATTTTTTCAAAATTTTTTCGCGTTTGTCGACTAACTCCTCAGAAACGATAATGATAAGTGCATACACCTATTAATCGATGTAACGCCATTTGATAATGCTTGCCTACTGTTAATAAATGGGGAGTACCGAAAGTAGAGAAGGGAAATTCTGGTGTCAAGGTGCATACCGAACTCCCGGTAATTGAACTACACCGAGATGGATGATTGAACAAACATCTGCAAACGATGATTGTTTCAGACGCTTTTCAGATCGCTGCGTCTAAGCTGCGGTTCTAATTGTAGCCCGGTCTCCCGGCTCAAGTGGACTACCCGTGCATCCCACGTCGCTACAAAGCTCCGAAGCATGGGACAAAGTTGAATGCACATCAGGTAGAATGAGTTCGTTTCTGCGCGTGCAGACAATTAAGATAGCAAAAGTCATCTTGGTTGCGTGCTAGGGCAGTGGCGGTCCTTGGGTTACCAATACCTTTATTTTTCCTTTGCTTACGTCCGGCTTGGCGCCCAGTCAGTTAGCAATACTGATGTTTACCTGAAAAAAGGTAGAAAATGAGCGTACTACGTCATAGCAGGGGATAGTTTTTAACCAGAAGTAGCGCTCCGAAGGCACCCGTCTAGCGACTTTTTGAGTTTCCGGCTAGTTAAAACACGTGTCGCCGTCTTCTGACGTTCCGACGACTGTCCCTTTCATCCACTGCTCTGCGAAGACTCTACGAATGTTCTGCAATAAGCTATTCGACAAAACCGACCACAGTTCAGCGTATGCGAAACCCAGCCGGCGCAAAACGCGGTGCAGCGTCCGCGAAGCCGAACAACATGCGGTATGCATGCACGCGCAGTTATGTGTACCTACCTGGCGGTAGCTCCTGCAGAAGCACACAATTGTCAGAAAAACGATACTTTTTGATCAGAAATCCGAAAGCCGTCTGGGCAGTAGCACGAACTCCTATAATCCCCTCTCGACTATTTACGTCTAGAATAAGACGGTATACAGTACAGTGCAGTAACGTAGTGTACGGTATTGAGCTCCGTAAATCGACCACTTAGCGGGACATTTGGTTGGAAGGGCTGGGAGAATTAAAGTTATGGGGGAATGTAGACCCACGAATGACTTTCCTTAGTCTTGAAGTTTGAGTCCTAAGGAACGGCTTAAGACTCAGCCTCAGCAGGCGTACGGGCAGTACAAGACTAAGACTGACTTGAAATTGACAAAACGAATAAGTGCAGTAACAACAAAACTGTGTACAGGCTGGGCATAACAACATCACAAGTCAACTACTTCAAGTGGGAACACATAGTGCATTGCTTCCTCTTGCTCGACAGTCCACAGGTTCCACACGAAGACTTCCAGTTTCTTTGTCAACTTCGCGTTCACAAACACGAACACCTCGGCGAAACGAAGCTTTACCGTCGGCCGGGCTTCGTTGAGAAGGCCTGAGAGCTTCGAGCAAAGCAAACCACTACATTGACCGTGTTTATATTGAAACACGGCCGCGTGCCCTTGTGTTTTCTCGTTCATTGGCACTGCGCAAAAAAGGAATTCTGCAAAATCTTTCCAGCATGCATGTGAGACATTTGTCGCAAAGCGGTCTCGGTTCCATGATTCCTACCAGCGTCTTTCTTTTCATTTTAGCACAGCGTTTGCAAGTGGTATCACTTAGTATACATGGCTGCACGCACCACGGCATGCTATTATTTCCTAAAAGTTTTAATATCCCCTTGCGCCGCTCGACATCTTCAAGGAAATTCGATCGCGCCAACAATCCGAGAAATATTGTCAGCATGAAACTTTTGCCACATGTCGCCAGCGCTTTAAATTTCAGCGATTCTCAGTCAGAATAGTTCTTGTTTTCGTCTGTGCACATGTGTATCATCGACTTGCGTATGTCCTACCCCCCTCCGCCCGCACCAAAGCATGAGCATCATGGATCACGAGCAGCATGAACATCAGCAGCAGAATAGCCGCGAGTGTATACCCTGTATGAAGGTATTTGCTTTTTCCTTGATTTGTTGCAACTACCGTAAACTACTAATTAAAAGCATCGGTGCTTCCATTTTTCGCAGGGATGCTAGGGGGGCTTTTAATAGGAGAGGTGCTTCTATTCTTCGAGGTCTGGTCAAGAAAATAATTTTACTTCAGTAAAAATCTACCAATTTCTGGTCAGTTTCGAGCAAAATATTAAAACTTTCTTCCTGATGACGCGTTACCATCGTCTACATACGAATATGAATTCATGTGAACTCATGCAAAAAAGTGATTTTTAACGTCTCTATAGTCTGTCTCAAACGATATGCGTGCTCCATAACATCGTTAAACAGCACTTTTTACCATCATTTCCGGAAGATTCGACCATCTGAGCAGCGCAAGGGACAGTAGGCTAAGCATTGAAAAAACTAGTGACATAAAACTTTGTCAAAAGCGCATGGCAGGTAGACTAGACATAGTGCAATCATGCCCTGAACAAATCGATGGAACATTTTGAATGGGTGGGAACTCAACAAAATCGACGTGGACTAGGAAAGAAGAATGGCTAGATGTTTTCGGATTTTTTGGGGGTACAGCACTGGCTATCTTCATGGAAGCGGAAACAAGGTTCACTAGAAAGCTGAATGCAAACCAACGATAGGGATTATAGGTCAGCGACTTGGAGCAGGAAGGCATAGTGCACGGAAATCGGCGTATTATTTTTCATTTCCTCGACGGTCCACACGAAAACCTCAAGTTTCTTTGCCGACTTTGTGTTCTCGAACACGAGGAGCTTGGCGAAGGTGAGAGTGTTTTGGCGTTGATTCCGTGACCACTGCCTGATGAAAGCGCTGTCCGGCGTCGGAACGTCGCTGTGCCGCGCCTGTCCAAGCGGATCATCGGTCTGGCGAGTGGGCCACGCTTCACCAAAACGCCGGTGAACCAACGTCACTGACCCGACGGGGCTCGATCCACGCACCGCCATCCTGAACATCTTCAACGGCAAACTATAGTGTGGAAACTACATAATGAGGCATCAGTAGATACCACCTCATGGTCTGAGCTTACCTCACCTCAATAAAGCTTGCAATCGTGACGCCTTACGAGGTCCCGCAAATAGCGAGAGTGCATCTGCAGTCCCTCGAGATCCGTGCGGCCGAAATAACGGAGAGCCTCCAGGCGACGTCGGGCAGCATTGCGACAAGTGGTTGGGTGTTTCGCGAGAATACGTCCGAACCTTCAGTAGAACTGACTAAATTCTGGAGGCTCTACAAAGCTTCATTCAACATCAGCAAACAGCATCAGAAAAGCTTTTCAAAAGGTAATCGGTCTCATGCAGACCATATATGACAGAGTGCGACTGCCGTACCGTACTGCGTACCGTACCGTACTGGTACGGTACGGAGTACAGTACGGCTATGAGTCAGTACGGCTTTCTCTACCGTACTGGTATGGTACGAAGTACAGTACGGCAGGACCCAAAGTACGACGCCGTATTCCGTACCGTACTGCAGGCCAAAAAAATGCCCATTTTTAGCCGAAATCGAGCAAATTTTGGGCATTTTTTAACCAAAATACGAAAATTTCGTCAAAAATGACAGGTATGCAGTCGTATCGGATACCCTTTTTAACGCTTAATGTCCATAGAGTTGGTATTCAAAGTCGCACACTGTTATACGGTCCTAATGTTCCGTTTTACCTGCTACGAGGCAGGTACAGCGCCGTACTGGTAAGGTACGGAGTACGGTACGGTACGGGGGGGGTCTGTACGGTACGGAGTACGGTACGGTACGGGGGGGGGGGTCTGTACGGTACGGAGTGCGGTACAGGGGGGGGGGTGTAAAGTCGCACTCTATTATACGACATGCGCCTATACATCAAATTCGCGTCCACTAATATTCCACATTCTCGCAACTGCGAGAAATGAAAAATGCATATTTAGGATAACAAAACGTGCTTGCGATAATCGTTACGTCAGAAGAGTGAAAGATGCGAGAATTCTCGTTTCTCCCAAAATGCAATAAAAACAAGTCATCTCGATGGTTTCGACATACGCAATGGAGACGAGGTTCGCCAAAAAATTCTCCCTGTCGGAACAAGTAAGAGATAAGAGGCAGTCCTCAGTTCGCAAAATGCAGTAATTAGTCGTCATGACGTAAACGGTGTAGACGACGGTTCACGCGAGGAGTGGTAACACAATCTTTTAAAATAAGCCGGAGCTTGTTTTAATGCTCAGCAGGGTGGATTAAATTTGTAGGGCGTATTTTCTGTATTTCTACGGCCGCACGTGCAAAAAGGTTTACTTTACTTTACGAGGGTTGAGATTTCACTGCGTCTTGTACGAATCCGAAATGTTCACTTGCCGAACGAAAGTTGACTCGTTTGCTGAAGGGAAGCGAAGTGTGTCGTTATTTTCGTTGACTAACGCCAGGAATATTCGAGAAAGCAGCCCAGCGTGTTTCAGTCAGGTCGGCGCGTACCGCAGCAAGAATCCGAATGAACCAGTGACGAACGTTTGCCTAGAACCTCTTCCCAAATATTGTCCCCGTGACGTAACATTCGTCCGTTCACCTTTCCTCATCTGAGTAAGCTAAAGCGCTTGGGGACAGCCAAAAGTTTCGCATTCCTTTGCGCTCCCACTACAGCGGGGAGGGTTTCTCGGATTAACTGCAAGTCCAAAGAAAGCTTTTAAATGATAAGTGCTTTTTTTACTTGCAATGCAGTGTACCACGTTTTGGACACGGCTGCCTGCAGTCATTGGTACCAAGCGGTTAGAATTATGCATGTACGCAGTCAACTGAGCCGTACCGCATAGGAAGGACGCAACTTGCAGAATTCATATTTTTAACAGCTTTTAACAGTTATTTATTCACGGGTGAGAAGGAACAGGTGCGTTGAATGCATCTAGCAAGGGCCGAACGTTACTTGTCCGCGTCACGACGAACCCGACGGTTAGTCGGCCACAAAGCAGTAGAAGCCCTTCGAAAACTGCCACGCGCAGCTTTGTCCTGCACGGCAGACGGCGCTGCCTGTGGCAGCGCCGGGCAGAAGTGGCGTCCTGCCACTGCCACAGTCGCAGCCAGCAGCCGTTGCCGGAGCCGGAGTACAAGGCGGGACCGCCGACGCCACGAGTACCAGAGCGGAGCTGAGAAGTATCGCCAGTAGGAGCGTTGACGCTTTTCCAGTGCCAATCATCGCGTCGAAAGGTTGTAGAAGAAAGTCAAAGGAAGGCTCTTGCGAGTGATGTATGCTCCGCTTGAATCTCTGATGGTATATATGTGCGTCCGCTAGATGCTCGGGACGTATCCTTGCGCATCTGAACAAACTCAGCGCGCAATCCTTCGTCGGATTGTGATAATCGAATTGCTTCGACGTGCCCTCTCACGCTGCATGCGGCCAGTCTGGCGTAACAGAAGAAAACACTTTGAGCATGTGAGATGGGTGAAGAGGGGACGAGACGTACAAACTGCCTGTTAGGGAGATGGAAGGGCGCTTTCTAGTAGAACGCCGCGACAGGCAATCACTCATCGACCGCTTGAAGCAATGTGTAAATTCCATCGATCCAAATTGTACCCACTATCATTGCTTACTGTTCTGACCGTCGGGGATTCCGAACAGCCACCCTGAGGAATTCTGTCACGCGTGATCGTGTACGACACTGGGCACTTCCTCACTGCCTTGTTTATATCGTGTTCGACAAAGTTAAGGAAAGCAAGTTTTGCCTTGCAGCCAAGGGCGGCGCGAGGGGGGTAAGGGGGGGACCAAGGTAAATTTTTCTATTTCAGAAAATTGTGGATTTTGACACTTTTTGCTCAAATTTCCGATTAATTCTGTGAAATAAGAGTAAAAATCGCGTTGGCGGCGCCTGCGGCGGGCTATTTTAGGTAAAAATGCTCTAAAATCACCTTTTGAGTGTCTATTTTTCCAAGGGGGGGGGGGATTTTCCAAGATTTTAGTCAATTTTCCAATGATCTTTTGATAGCTAAGACCAAAAGTTCGCTCTGGTGTCGCC
Source organism: Aphelenchus avenae (assembly GCA_020875895.1). NCBI lineage: Eukaryota > Metazoa > Nematoda > Chromadorea > Rhabditida > Aphelenchidae > Aphelenchus > Aphelenchus avenae. Next base: position 46,607 of record JNEY01000876.1, read on the forward strand.
CGCGGCGGGCTAATTTAGGCACAAAACGTCTAAAACAGTGCTTAAACCGACTTAGAGCCCGAAAACTGACATTGTCAAAAAGTACCAAAGGGGGACCAAGGCAATTTTTCGGCGTCGGCCGAAGGCCGGCGCCAAAATTTAGGTAAGGGTCCCCCCTTACCATCCCCCCCTCCCAGGCCGGGCTCGCGCCGCCCTTGCTTGCAGCATCGATGCAGTGCGATCCGTTAGTTTGGTCCTTCAGTCTGAGGCTGCAAACGCTTCGAAAGTGTTCCGCTAACAGCGCAACTTTCTCGCCTTCGGTTGTCACTTGGCTGCCGGGATCGCCAAGTAGCGTTACGCATGACGACTTTGACTTTACGTTCCTAGCAATGTGCCTGAAGAGATCCCGAGAACCTTTGGTTCGCAGCATTTTTTTAGCTCTTTGTTCCTAGTGTACTTGAGGAATAATCGACGCAACTTGATCGTACTTCGGTATCGGGCAGATTCATGTCCCCGCAGACAAGTTTTTTTCGAGCGCAAGTTCCTGTGGCGTTTTCGAACGCACCGGCTTCTTCCATAGCACATATTATGCAAGTTTTGCACAATATACCGGCTTATTTCCTACGCCACTGGGTTGTTTATAGCAGAGGTATGCGTTCTGACTAAAGGATACAACCTTTTGATCCAATTTTAGCTATATTGTTTGTTTCTGTCGGGACTTGCATGTTATTTTTGCGGACATGATTGTACTACCGGATGTCGATTGTGCCATTTGTTGCGCCTATTTGTGGGCTTCAATAAAACGATAAGCGTTGGACGAGTCTCAGACTTCAGCGATTTTTTCGGCCGTCTAACCACTGGCATGTTCCGCCTGTTCCAATATGCACCACCAAAAGTTCAGTGCGTGCAGCGGACCCGTGTTCGTACGAGGATGCGTTCAAAGCTGCTCTGAACTACGAGTCGCTGCTAGACCAGCATGATTACGACCAATGTCGATCACACGCGAATGTGAACGCATTGAAAGTAGACAATTCTGTAGAAAATGAGGGTTTGCGTGCGCGATTCGAGTCACTATCGAAGCAGATCAGTGCGTTAAGCGGCCAAATGCAAAAAGCTGAACCAAGATGTTACAGGGGGTCGGGTAAATGACAGTTATGACTATGCGTTGCAACGCAGGGTTCAACCAGAGCAAAATTCGGGAAACCAGGGCTTTGGGTCGAGGTCCTAAGCCATGCTGTCAAAAACCGCGATCCGCCTGCCATTATTTGGAGACCCTCACATGACTATGCAACACAGTGGAAACAAACGGTTAAGCTATGTCAATGACTCAGGAAATGTGCTAACATGCGTCGCTTCTTCGAAGCCCATAACGACCCCTTCCATTTTCATTCATCGTTCTCCGAGTGTTCACCTGCTGTCTCGAAGTTACCGTCCCGTCTTGGGCAATCCGGCCGGCCTGATAGACGTGAAAGCGACAAGTAGACGATTTATGGGCGTTTCGCTATTCCAAAGCCCGTTCTTCGGATGGCTTTAATGGATTAATCAAACGTTAATCGACATTCTCTGTAGTCGCCTCGACATCCTTTGACGCGCCTTTGCTGACGAGCGCCTTTTTCAACATAAAGGACACGCGGTTCAAATGATCGTTCTTTTATCGCAGCACCGTCTTAGTTTATTTTCCGAAAATGAGCAAGAACGCGATCCTCCTGTTCTGCGTCGTGTGTCTTATCGTGGCCACCGCCTTAGAGCCTGATGTCGACTACGACGATCCTCGAATGGTGGAGATCGCTCGTGAGGTAAGACGCAGTGTTGCTCCCCACCCCCGTGTTGCGAACCCACTTCGCGAGCGTGGCTTCTGTACCATTTCGTGAATTCGCGAAGTTGTCCATACGTTTGATCCATTTCGCGAAAACTGACACATGCAGCATCTTGGGAAAATTACAAGTTTCAGAAGATGCGTTTTCGCTTTTTTCCTTAAGGAACTGCCTAAGCCTAAGTCTGAGCCTAAGCCTAAGCGGGCCGCACGCGGTCCAAGGCGTCGTCGACGCGCGGCTACAGCCGCAGAATGCAAGAAAAATGGCGCCTTCGGCGCCAAAGCAAGCAGGAAAGTGGATTTTACCCGCAGTGTGCCAACCGGGTTGGCTAGTCATAAGAATTAGGCAGTCAATCATAATCACATCAGCCGTACCGGCTTCTGGAGGCACGTCATCCCAGCATCGTCGAGGTTGATAGCATTGCGAGTCGTCAGCACGCTGTTTGCAGTGTGCACCGTCAGATCAGCCGCGGGCGGCTATAGTACCCATAAATTTACCAGGCGCTGCTTGATTCTCTCTCGAGTTTGGGATCGCTTCAAACTGAACATTTGCCGTCATCGCCCGGCGATGCCTTTCTGCCGACAGCTCCGCAAGGAGCTGAACCTCAGCGATAAGGACCTCGCCAAACCACGCCAGAAGCGGGTATGAAATACAATGCGTTGCCTGAATGGTTAGGTTTTCGAACGGCATTATTTTGTTTAAAGTGTTAAGTTCATGTACATTGTACCCGGGTGTTTCAGGTGATAGTCTGGTGGATGACATACTGCGCCTACATGAACGTGATCAACACGGAGAGCAAAATCTGCCCGTAAGCGGTTGACTGGTGTATCGACACTGAGATGCATTGTCAATAAAGTAATTTGTTCGGTAGTTGTTCCAGTAATCGTTCGGAAATCATATGCAACCAGGGTTGGGTTTATGACCGTCAAAAATGCGGTCGGTTAAAAAACCGGAAAAAAAACCGTCAAAAATGGTCAAAAATGGTCATTAATGGTCAAAAATTCCCGGCATTTTAGGGCCAAAAACCAAAGGGGGGACCCTTATGTATGTGTAAATTAGCTTCGTGTCGTGTTGTTATGGTCAATTTGGGCCGGTTGAAGACTTTTGAAAAGGTTATCGGTGAAATTTGATGAGTCTAGGGACAATACGTCGACATAATTTAGTCAAAATACCCATTTTCGATAGTATTTTTCCCATTTTTTACCAAAATCCGTCCGGTTTTTTTCCGCCGTTGGAAAAAAAACCAAGGCCTCGGTCAAAAAACGGTTTTTTTCCGTTTTTTTTCCGGTCAAAAAACACGGAAAAAAAACCCACCCCAACCCTGTATGCAACTAGCGCCTAGGCGAGGTTCGCGCGCCAAGCTGCCAGTTAATAGTGACGTTGACTGCTGAGGTACATATTAAAACATCCGACATCGTAGTTTTGGGGAACGACGAACAACTAATCCTATTCTAGCCCTTTTAATTTACGAAGCATCAGCTTCAGAAAGTGTAAACGCTAAACATTAGACGTGTATAAAATCGTCCGGACATGACATTGGTTTCCCAGAAACGTCCTAATAAAACGAACCGCCATGTAATGCCAGCGACACTGAAGAAATTCGCAGTGGTGCGTGCAGCAAGAACCGCATATACGGCCTAAGAAAAATAACGCATTTAAAGCTTTTTTAAAATTTTACAGGAATTCTTATGGCAGATCCCCTGACACATTCTTCCACATTTTGTTGGATTTGCCTATTTTTCGCTCGGTGAACAATGCCGTACCGTAGTACGGGCCGTACCCGTACCAATATAAATACGGGTAGGGTACGGGGGGAGGGGGGTCCAGCACGGGTACGGATACGGTGCAGTGGGGTCCCAAAATACGGGCCGTCACGTACCCGTATTATTGATAAGGCGGTACCCTTTGGTGACAAAAAGCTGAAGACAAATTTGATCTTTTTTAAGAAAAAAGGCAAAAATTGGAAATTTTTTTGAAAGAAAAAGGCCCATTTTCGATTATGAATACGATCCACGTGCTACTTGTTGCCCATAAGAATGTCGTTTTATATCGTCTTTTGTTGAATGGTAGCGTAATTGGGGCGAATTTATGGGTTCAGTACGGGTACGGGTACGGTACGGGTGGTCAGCCCCTATCTCTAGTCCGGACCCGGCCTCCGAATCTAGTGGGACGGCCCGGACCATGATCTGGTAAAGCAGAGCAGGAGTGGTCCCTCCAGAAAGGTAAAGCATTTCAAAAGGGCATTACCCATATTCTGATGGGGACAACAAAATCCGGTTTTAAAAATCATTAGGTAACGTCGAATGCACGTACCGCGACTCGATGAATGCACCGAGTAGGAAACGGTGCGTACACGTCGATCGGAAGGGCTGGGATGCGAACGACTGTCATATACTAATCATGAGGAGTTCAGACGGGGTCAGACGGGCTGAAAGAAGGGCCGTTGGGAAAGCGATGAGGGCCATCCAGTGCTAAACTCTGCCATTCGTAGACACTGGAGATTGTCGCCGACTGCGTCGATGCAGCGGCGATGACGCGGACTCTTTGCAGCGGAGCCGGCGATGACTACTTCCTTCGCCGCAAGAAAGCGACAACATCGGCTGGCGGACTGTTTACCTTCGACGCCCCACGATGCGAAGAAGCCGTGACGAATGCCGAGAAAGGCACAACACTTGCGTACTATATAACCTCGTGTACGCTTGTGATAGATGTTCTCCACGCTTCCCCTCCTTCGCTGATGCGACCACTTTGCTCCTGCGTGGCGCTAGCCATGGGCCGATAAACTCCTGCGCTTCTGTACGTGTACGGCGCAGTACTTTGTAGTCGGGGATCGTCGGGGTCAGCCGCTATTTGAGGGTAAGGATTTTTGGGCTTAGCCGTGAGCTAGGGCCCTGTAGCTTGTCTAGGCAGCCTTAACGTGCTAGATTGGTCGCATGCTACTTTATTTAAGGAGCTGTGTACAGTAGCGTCCTCTACACAGATCATAGTTTCCGGTGACCCCAAACTCGTATTCGCTCAAGCGTCCGTAGAGCAGCCACGTACGCGTATTACCGCCCATACAGCCCCAACTAAGGGAAATTTGAAAAAGAAATTTTGATGAAATTTTTTGGTTTCTTTGCTTAAAACATGCTTGTGATGTGTTTACACAATGTTTTACTACATTTTAAGTATATATCAACAACTTATTCTGGGGCGGAAGTGTACCTTTGCCCAGACGGGCTAAACGAACGTCGCTGGGAAAGCGTTGAGGGACGGCCATCCAGTGCTAAACTATGCCAT
>JNEY01000877.1:0-18953 GCA_020875895.1 Aphelenchus avenae
AGCCAGGAACATGCAGCTTCCTTTGGCGGCACCGACGCATTCCTGGCATTGTGGCCGGAATATGCCGGCATGGAATTCGCATTTATGGAAAAGCGAGACCGCTACATGGAGCTTAAATCCGGTATGTGGCACGCGTGGTCTTCAGACATTATTACCATGAGGTCCCTTTAGAGCTTGAAGTGAGGTCAAACGGCACAACATCCATGGATGACAGTGCGCTGAAAGCACGACTTCGCAGTGCGAAGCTAGACTTTCGCAGAGCGATTCGACGCATCGACCGCTTTGCGGCATTAGTACGACGGATGCCTGTGCAGTTGCGGCAAATGCTCGACCGGAAGGCCACGTTCAATGAGATTTTCCTTCGTCTTTCTATGCCGGTAAGTCTTTAAACATTTTTGCTGTTAGGTGGGCGTGAAAAGTGAAAAATAAACGCGGCCCATATTTTGAATTCTGATTGTGTTTAGGACGAAGAAGCGTCGGGATTACTGCGCCACGTGCTCTTTGATCCTGACGAAGAACGCATCTGTCGCGGAGATCTCCGACGGGAGACGTCTGCGTATTTCGCAAAGGTGCTCGTCGAGTGGCCCGTTGATGCAGTCCCAGTGGTCGAGTATCGTTGCCTCTTCAACGGGTGCACATTTACAAGCTGCTGGCGGAAGAACAACATCGGTCAATACACGGATTACCTACGATTGCACCTGAAGAATAGTCACGCGTAAGTGGACATTAAAAATACTGATCTCCGATGGTTTCTGCCCACTGACTGTAATTTCGATTTTAGGTTTTCGCCAATTGCTAAACGAGCCGGCAATAAGGACGTTGCGGCACAACCGGGACAGCTTCGACTCGATCAAACGCAGCTTGACGCAGCCGTGACAGCCATCATCTTACACTTCCCCATAGCTCCTGCTGCTGGCATGAATCCGCCGATTGCCGCAGTTGTAACGACAAGCGACTTCGATGGGATGGCCGCCCAGTCTGTGGTTGCTCCGTCATTCTATGACGCCGGTGGCGATATTGCGCACGTGGAAGACGACGATGATATTGTCTTCCTGGAAGAAGTCAAGACAGTTGGTCAGGGTCAAGTGACTGCCACTCCAGACGATTCCATCAGTCGTACCCATGCGAAGCCACCGCAATTCGTGGATCCATTGACCGGTATGCCACGCTTGCTACTAATTCAGCTAAAATTTTACAGTAATTCCCGGCTATGTACCTAATTACAGTAGGTTTTTTTTGTTGCGTCCAGAAGCTACTGTAGTTGGCAGAGTCGAAAGGTCACTGTACACCGGGACCTTGAAATTTTACTGTGCATCACAGGCTTAAAATCTTAGAGTATTTTGGCAGAGTCTTACAGTACTTACTAACTTATGAATTCATTAGTTCCTACTGTAATTTGTGCGCACTTTGCAGCTGACACCGCCATGGCCCCGCCGGCGCCATCGTCCATTGCGCAGTCCGTAGCTCCAACCTCGCCTCTTGCGTCTTCATGCGGTGAAGCTAGAACTAGCTGTCCGCAGCGAAAGAAGCCCAGAGCGGTGGCGATCCCGAAACGAATTCTTTCCAAACCGAACTGTCCAGCGGTAATGGCGGCGATCCCCAGAAACACCCCGTTGTCGAGGAAGCTTCGATGCGACTGGCCGGAATACGGTGACCTCAGCGATGACTTCAATGAGAAGTGGAAGCGCTACATGGGCTATTTGTGTGGTAAGTGTTTGTTAATTGCTTTTTCAAGCTCGGATGAGAGCTGATGCATGGTACACATAGTGGGAGTAATGGACAGATGGCACATTCCATGGACTTTCTATGATTGTTATGGAAGTTGAAAGGATCCAAATTGCCCCATCCGGGAATCTATCGTAGAGCAATAATGTTTCAACTGTACCACTGGACCATCCCAACCAGTTTAGAAGTCGATGGCATGCTGAGCGCGGACGGTAACTGTGAACGGGCGAAGCAGTTGGAGTACTACTTCCGCGACTACCGGGAAGCGCAAGCACGCGTGGAGAAGTTCGAAGCGCTTGCAAGAAAGGCCCCTACTGACCTGCGGAGATTCTTGGCGCAGAAGGCGCCGCTCGAGGAAATCTTCCATAAATTGCTGGAAGCGCGCGTGGATCCGTCGAACAATATCGCAAAGGAAGAGCCTGCGGACGTGGTTGTCCTTTCCGACTCCGATTCAGATCCGCCTTCTGCATAGATTTCACTTTTACTCAGGCTTGTTTTTACCTCTACTATCGTACTTACCGTATTTCTAACTTTTGTAAAATGTGCATACTGCCATGTCTTTTGTTTGATGCCATACGACAACACAACTACCAAAGTATTTCTAGCGTGCACTTCATACTAATCCATCACCTCGTATTGCTGGTCTCTGTATCAAAGCTTCTCCGACAAATCCAAACAACCTAGTTCGCTTTAATAAAGTTCTAACCAACCCTGATTAAGCTCTGGATGCAGAGCAAAGTACAGCTAAGAGGAAGTACAGTTTGTAAGAGGTAGCCGCATGCGATAGCGCATCCTTTCCCGCAGGATGGAATCGTTCCCCGCCGCGCATCTCGCGCGCTTGCGCATTGCGCAAGAAGCCGATATCGGTGTTCCATCACAGAATCGCTGAAACCACAGAGCTCTACTTTTACTTGGTCGGAATCACCGTTACTTCTGTCGAAGACCCCTGCCGCCAAACATCCCTCTTGTGTCAAAGCTATTCCAGACGACAGCCGTTAATTCGCTATTCCCATCGACAACAATAGCAAGTAGATGATGTATTTTCGCGTGAACCAACGGATAAGACATAAACAACGTAGTCGCCGTGAATTCGCAGTCCTAAACACTTAAACACATCACATATGGTGACTTTGAGAGGAAAAACCAGTTTCCGCGAAAGAGAAGTCTGAGCTGGATGCGCAAGAACGGGAAACAAAAACGAGAGTCTTAGGTACCAGACGAGAAGAATAACGGCATGGAGGAGGATCTTTGGGGCAATGGAGGAGCAACGACGGTCCACGAAATACTCTCGTCGATCGCTAGCAAGGCAATTTTCCAGTAACAACTTTTGCGAATTCGCAACAAAATTTCGGCAGGTGGACATTAAAAACCGAAAGACGTTTTTCAGCGCATAAAATCTCACCGGCGCACAGGCGATTAGCATGTACTTCCCAGGTATTTCACGTATTTTTGGTAACTGGTGGACGGAGTAAGCCAAATGTCCCTATGCGGGTTGAGTGCCAAAACCGGCAAGACGTGCGCAACGGCGGATGTGAATGCTAAAGAATGAGCAACATCCCTGGAGATGGACGAGCAATACACAGCGGACAATATCGACGAGAAATGCAATGCGACAAATCGAGTTCTGGGAAACGGGAAGACAATCGGAATAGGGGAAGGAAATAAGTGGACGATAGTAGGCGCATTACGTGGAAAGATTCGGGTCACCGATGTCTCACACGTCGGGATGCGGAGCCTCGACCGGATTCGGAGTGGTCGGCTCGGTCTTGACCTCTTCGAACTTGAGCTTCTTCGCTGACGGATGCGCGTCGCCGAGCTCACCGGCGTCTTCCATCAAGGCGATTGTGTCCTTGGCCACCGGACTGCCACCGCTATCTAAAGCGGGCAAAAGGTCATATGTGGCAAGTGGCTTGTTTTACTACTGCTTACCAAGTCGCCTGCGCTTGGCGCCAGCAGCCACCGACTCTCCGTTGTACGGCGGGTGCACCTCATCGAAGAGGTCCGGCTCGGGGCACTCCTCCTCGAACTTCATCTCCGTCTTCACCGGCGATCCATTGCTGGATGTGGAGCTAACTACGCTGTCCTCCGCATCGTTGGCGGTCGGCGGCTCGCTCTTCACCGCACCGTTCTTCGCAGCGGACGTAGAGGTGGACGGAGAGCACTCGTCGTTGCCGTTCTCCTCCTCATCGCTGTCGCTGGCGTCGTAGTCCACGAGGCCGGAGAATCCCTGAAATAACTGGGTAAGTGAAATACGAAATGCGCATCAAGCAATGTAATACTTTGTGGAAAATTACAGTAGGCAACATCCATGACGTGACATAAAAGTACAGTAAAAAATTTCGGTCAGTTACAGTAGGTTCCGGTTTGTCAGTCATAAGTACGGTACCTAATTGTGTGGACAACAAGAACGAATTCCTTATTCAATGCGCAAATGCAGCCTAATTACTGTAATCGCTTCCAACAAGTCGGGTGCAATCTTCAGTTATCCTTAGGAGTTTATCACAATGACTGTAACACGTTCCAATCCTTAGGCAGCTTTGAGGAGCTCGTACCTGCTTCAGAATCACCGGTGTTGGCGCAACCTTCTCGTCGTCGTTGGACGATGACGAAGCGGCTGGGTAGCTCATGGTCGATGAGGAGACCACGGCATCCAATGGCGGCGGCGCCTCCTTCTCTGGCGACGGCGTGGTGGTGGTCGGTTGCTCCTGCTGAGCCGGCGGAGGTGATGGCGAGGGGCTCTTGCGCTCTCCGCTATTCATGCGGATGACGATCCGGTTCGGGCGTGGCGGTCCGGAGATGGAAGGCGTAGTGGATGCGCCACCGAAGATGCTCGCAACGCCTTCGTCCTCGTTGGTCGCTGAAGCAGTTTCCGGTAATGAAGTCACATCATCCGAGGTCATACCTTTCTTCTTGAGCACCGACGGGAAGCTCTGCTCCATTCCTGACTTGCGCTGCGGAAGCGGCTCGTTATCGTCGCTTTTCGAGGCGCCCACCGGTGCCGGACGGTCTCTCTCGGGCCACTCCTAAACATAGCAGTTTACAGTAAGTGCATGCCAGTTATTACAGTAGCTGCCTGCAGGAATTAGTGGCTACAGTTGTAGCAACTGCTAAACGCAGCAGTTTACAGTAAGCGGGGACCACGTGTTACAGTAGTTGTCCTGTGGCACGTCATTTGCAACTCTCGCGCCACCTCATTGAGCGATGGATTGGGAATCTCGCGGATGTCTACTAAGTATCGTACCTCATCATCGTCCTTCGAGAAGAACAGCTCGTCCTCATCGTACTCGCGTTCCCTCAGCGCGTGCGCGTTCTCCGCCAGCGGAACCACCGGGCGCGTGTCGTCGCCCGAAAGCGAGGAATCGCGTCGCTCGCGGCGTCCATGCTAAAGACGCAACGAATCAGGGGACGCACTCATTCCGCGCTCCATACCTCGAATTGCTCGTATCGGGTGTGCATTGCCTGGAAGGTCTTCACGTACGTGACCTCCTTGAAGGACTCCCAGTGGTTGGCCATCACGTAGTCCATGAGTGTCCGGATGTCCTCCTAGAATGGCGAGGTTAAATGGTCCAGGTAAGTCTCCGTGCCAAATTAAAGTAAAGCTTACCGTGCGAATGAACTCGAAGAATTCGATGAGGGCCGAGTTGAGCAGATTGTAACGCGGACCGTTGTCCTTGAAACATTGCACGACGCGGTCGATAACCTTCCGGTCCTTGATGTAACGGTTGTAGAACTCGTCCTTCAGCTGAACGACCCGCCGCAGAGAGCGAAGAGCCGCTAAATGTGCATGTTTATTCTATGCTCAGTAGAATGAGGTTCACGGTTCAGTGGGAAGGAAGAAAGATGTTTGTTTTGCCCGATGGAAGTAGCATGGACATTAAGCAATAGGATGGACGGTGGAAGATGACCAGTTGAGGTCACGGAGTTTTAGGTATTAGGAAGCTCATGGAAATAACCTTCATGGAAAGTCTCGGTAAAGTAACGTACTTAGCGCCAGGAAGTGGTGGCGACTCTTCAGGAAGACGAGTATGGTGTTGTACAGGTCCTTGTTGATGACGTACTGGCGCATGCTGTAGCTGTGGTGCTCGACACAGAAGCTGATCAGGTCGAGCGTCAGCGCCAGCTGGTTGGCGGTGTAGTAGGTGTCTGAAACGGGAAATTTCGCAGGGAAATTTAAGAAGCTCTTCTAAAAATAAGTGTCTAAAATTGTCGTAACTGCAAACTGCAGAACGTCGAGGAATACTAAGGCATTACATTTGCATTAAACCAGGATTGCGCATTCCATTTTCACCGAAGTTGCCCAATCGCAATCATCTAAGTGTGTGACGCATTTTAACACAGATTGCGCATTGTAATTTTGCATCTGAGCTGCGCGCTTTACTTAATTTGGCTATGGTCGACGATGCGCATGCGCATCTGCAAGTGATCCTGCGCGTTTGCATCGAATTGTGCGCTCGCACCTTCAGCTAGGTTGCACGCTCATTTTGCACAGCCATTTCATACTCGCGACAAAGCTGCGCATTCGCATTTGATGCACAAAAAGGTAACGTTTGCGGATCACGAGATGAAACAATCCCGCACCTTTGACCGGCTTGTCCTCCTTGATGTTGTCCGTCAGCGGCTTGCACAGCGTGTACATGGCCCGCTTGTAGAACATCGGCACGAATTCCGACTTGTCCGTTTTCTAAAGCTTCGCTTTACATCGGAGAGATGTGCGCAGACTGCTTACCGCCGCGACGCTGTCCGGATCGAGCAGGATGCGAATCACCAGGCTCATCTGGTTGGCGGACGTCAGCTCCGGGTCCTTGTCCGTGTAGATGTACCGGATGAGCTTGTTGATCAGCAGGTCGTCCTAAAAGCGACAATTTGGGCGTAAGGTTGCAGACGTTCATAATAATTTCGAACTGGGTGGAATTGACCCAGGAAATCGTACTGGGCGGCCGTGGGGCGTCATAATGGGCGTATGTCAGCAAACTGGATGCCGGGATGGGCTACTTGACGCTAGAGTGAGCCTAGGACTATACAGCATTCCTCCGTATCGACACTAGGCGGGCGGGGGGGCAAGCAGGAACGCTTCTTTAGTACTAATCGCGAGCCTGTGGCAGTGGGCATTTAAAGATCGGAAACCGGCTATTCCGTGCACCGTACCGCACTGACCCATCCCGTACCCTACAGTACGGTACTGCAGTACCGGGCATAATACGGTACGGTACGAGTACGGGCCGTACTAGTGCTAAATATCGAGAAAAGTGGTGTCGTACCGTACTCCGTACTGCCGATCACGCCCGTGCCGTAATCCATACTGTCCAGAGCCAGACGTACCGTGCTCCGTGCCGATAGTACGGTACGGCTGTACCACCTGTACGGTTGCCGACATTTAGTGGCATCGTACTGGGCGCCACAATCAGCCCATCACCCCATACTGGGCCTTAAGAAGACAAGCAAGACTCTTTGCGGTGCGGCATGAGTCGGCCCATGCGTATCGTACTGGGTGCCACCGTTAGGACGAAGGTATAACCGCTTACGTTCTTCGAGTCGGGAATGGTGCGCGCCTGCTTGATGAGGTACTCGCGGAAGATATGCGGGTTGAAGTCGACGATCATCTGCAGCATCTCGACGGTCGCCGTGCGGGTGGCCTTCAGCGGGCTCGAGATGCACGGGTCGATCGTCGACAGCACGTCGTTTGCCATCAGCGTCTAAAATTTCAGAGGTACTGGGGAAGTGCTGATCGCCCAGTGGATGAGCTGCTACGGATGGGCGCCTGCCTACCTTGAAGAAGGTCTCTCGACCCTGAGGGCCGTTCGGCTGAAGCGAATGCGCAAAGGAGCAGAACTCCTTGAGGAAGTTGGTGAGGTCCTTCTGACGCGTCTGCGAGATATCGCGGTCCTTGAGCTCATCGAAGAGCTGCTTCATGAGCTCCTTGTCGTTCTAAACGGGAACGTTAAGAAGGGTGCTATGAATGAATAAGGACTACCAATGCAACTTACCAAGAGGGAGCCGACGATTTCCGAGCGGTTGAAGAAGAGGTGGCTGCTCAGAACGGTCAGAAGGTTCTCCTCGAACAGCGACGGCGCGGGTAGGCAGACGTCCTGAAGTGCAAACACTGTTACCAGTAGACCAGGCACCGCATAATAAAGGTTAGTTTTCATTGTGCTGCAAACTGTGTTGCAAAAGGTTGCTCAGCATTCAATTTGTCTTCGCGAGTGGACACTTACCTGTACGTACTGCACGCGGTAGGTCTGGTGGATCTTGGCGCGCAGCTCGTCCGAGCGGATCGGCAACACCTCGCGGAAGTGGGACTTCTCTCAGAGGAACTCGCGGTGCTTGCGCGGCTCGGGGTACGCCGGGTCGTGCTCCAGCATGCCGACGATGTGCCTGGAAATGCCAGTATAACCATGGGCGTGCAACATGGATATGACGCACTTGAAATTATTTTCGTCCAGAAGCTCTCCGAGCAGCGCATTGCTGTTCAGGCAGAAGAGGTTCTTCGCGATGGAATAGAGCAGATGGAGGCCTTCCACGTTGTCGAGGTCCTCCGAGATACGGAACAGCTCGCACAGCTTCGGAATGTAGCTAAAATCGGACTGCACGTAGTGGACATATTATTATTCCAAAACATAATGGCAGAACTAATTATGTCCAAATAGTGGCGGACAAGACAAGGCTCGGCCAAAAACCTTGTGGACAACATTAGCTCGTGGACAAGTCCATGCAGTTAACTAGTACGAGCGGCGAAACAACGTACTTGTGCTGGAGGATCGCGGTGGACATCTTCTCCCGCAGCGCCGCCGTGGGCGTGCTGTTGGAGATCACCATCTCGAGGTCGGCCAGGTGCTGCAGCGTGCACGGCGGCAGGCTGACGCTGCCGTTGGACACCGCCGGAGACGCGCCGGGCGTGCTCGAGTCGCTCGGTTCCTGCTCAGCCTCGTCTTCTTCTGCTTCCTGAAAATGACAAGTTAGAATCGCAAGAAGACCGTGTGATCTGGAAGGTCAGATAGCCAGGCCTAGTCCTCCGGAAACTTGGCTTAGGATCTCGAGTTAACCTGCCACTGAACCCTGTTTATCGCACTTTTGTACCTCACGCAGGGATCTAGGATAAGGTCTCGGCCACCTGATCTGACCACGGAACTCGGGAATCCTTCTAGGTCGCTCCGGTACGTGTACGGCATCATGCTAGCCGCGGATGTAAGGCAACTAGGCGCGGTAACCAGGGCTGGGCACATTTTTTCTAAGTACCAGGACCAGGGCTAGGACTTAGACCCATAGGATGACAGGACAAGTTCTTATGTCAGGACGACCGTCAGGACCAGGACCTGCGCAATGGAACTAACTTGACGGCCAGGACCTAGACCGCCAGTACCAGAATCTGCCCAGCCCTGCGCAGTACCTCATAAAAATGGACCAGAATTTCAGGTAGTCATTCGCAAGGAAACCGGGTTGCTGGATGACCTCATGCCAGGCAGTTTGACAAAAGTTCCTTGAACTTAAATTTCAAGGAGCCTGGCTCGGATCGTCACGTAACTAACGTACACGGCCTAAACAAGCCTAGCTCGTTTACGCTGAAATAAGTTAGACCTATGGGATAGTGACCAGGCTTTTATCTGTCACTTCGTCAGGTTCCGTCATCGGAGGTAAACGCCGCAAAGACACACCTCCATGGCTTCCGGGTCCTTGCCCTGGATGCGGCAAATGCGCTCCCAGAGGTCGGAGCAGCCGGTCTTCTCCTGAAAGCTTAGCGCCAGGTCGCACGTCTCGGTCTCCGACCAGACGATCAGCGTCCCCTGCTGCTTCTGGTAGATGGTGTCCGGCTTCACGGCCGACTCGAGCACGTTCTTCTCTGCAAATGGGACGATTAGTCAAAAAGCACAAGATTACAAACTTTACGAGATGCAATGCAAATGTAGAAGCAAATTACCCGTGGACTCGAGGCGCACGATGATGCACCACATGTCCAGTTGGTCGGGGACCTGGACACAGGTAACATGGCCGGTGCCACGGTCGTCCCACACGCGCTGGTCGCAGAGCACATAGAGCTTCACCCGATTCTGCGCATCCTAAAATTGCACGTGAATTTAGTGCCAATGAGGCGATTTGCAAGTAGACTGTGCACAGCTGAGGAAGATAAGGAATTGGTAGTTTATGGCTGACGAACAGATGGACAAGGCGTGAAGTGCGGTCGCATGAATGTGGACAAATACCACGGTGGACAAGAGTGTGGTGAGCGTCCTGCAGTGGACGATGAAGGTGTGAGGACAAGCCTTAGTGGGTGGACAAGGTTACTGGCGGGCAAGAGCTATAGTGGACTCCGACAAGTTGTGGACAAGGGCTCATAAAGGGAATCGCTACGTTCGGACAAGAGATACAAGTGCAGAACGAAGAGGAGCGTCCGTTTGGCCAACTCTAGTGGAGCAGTTTGCCGTGCTTACCCGAATAAAGTCGATTTTCTCCAGAGGGCTCTTGGGTGCCGACGCATCGGGGTCTCGGATAGCTGGCGGGGATCCACGGCTCCCAGCATCCGCCTCCGGCGCTGGCGCCGATAGAGCACTTGACGTGGGCTGCTCCTCAGCGCCGCCGTCGACGCTCTCCGGCTCCTTCTCGGTGGACGACGGCGGCTCCGCCGACTCCTCGCTTAGACGTGCCGTTTTGGCCGGTGGTTCCTCGGACTCGACTGGCGTCTGTGCCGGTGGCTGCTCCTCTTCGAGTTGCTGCTCCTTTTCGACTTGCTGCTCCTTCTCGAGTTGCTGCTCCTTCTCGAGTTGCTGCTCCTTTTCCTGTTGCTGCCCCTGTTCCGGCTGCTGGTCCTGTTCCCGCTTCTGCTCCTCCTCCTCCGCGATACCGTTCTGCTCGACGATCGTCTCCGCCGGTTGCGATGGCGCGTCGCTGACCTCGACTGCAGACATGAAGAGTGGCACTGTGCTGATGGAGGTAATGTAACCGGCGTGAAGTGAAGTGTCGCGCGGAGATCTGAAAAGTTACGTGAAGCGTCGGTTCAAGCTAAAGGGCATCAAAATAGAGACGTTCACGCCATAGTGGACAGTTGCGCGTATGTTGGTCCAACGGCGACTACAAACCTGGTAACGCTGGTCAATTTCACTTACACAAACAAGTCCATAAGGTCCACAAACAAATATTTCCCCCCACAGAACAGACGCTTTTCACGCCACTAGTAAACAGAAATTTCGTCAGTGACGTAAGCGGCTAAAAGTGCAATTTAGGTACAACGCGTGATGCGCATGAATGTCGACGAAACTTTGGTTAAGAAGATGCGCAACTGCAATGGGCATGTGCGCAGTAATTGGGATTCATAAAACAGTTAATTACTTTGGAGGTAATTAAGGGTCAATATGAGGTCAACTGGGAAGGTATATATTACATGCCGGGAAGCAACTTTCAGGAGATTTACCAATTTGGGCCGGGAAATATTGATGTTAGGAAGTAGGTGACGCTTCGTCCCGGGAATCACTTAGGAAAGTGCGAAACTCCGCCGTGACGTAACGCGAATTAAGCCGTTCATCCGCGCCGGTGGCACGCCCTGTTTTTCCCACCGCAAGCCGCCGCCAACTGCGCACGCGTAGGATGCGCAATGGCGCCCGCACCCGGATGCGGTCCCGAGCGGAAAGCCGCGGCCGCATTGCGACTACGGTAGACGCGTGCACGCAGCGGCGCGTGGTTTGAACCCGTTTATTGGAATGCGTCCGTGGGTGACGTCACGGCGGATTCCTTAGACGTTTTCCCAAAGTCGGAGCTTAATTTCTAGGGAAATTGTGAATTTGCTAGCCACTTTTTTGCACAGACTACTAGTTGTAACTGTGGCCTATCGCGACTGCAAATTGCTGACGGTTGCGAACGCAACCTCGAATGATTCACCGCTCTCGTGACGCACGCCGAGAATGCGTTTTCGTAACATACATTTCCCAAAGATCGATTTACTGCTGAGTAATCGACCTCGTTCATTTTTCCACCTGGCTAGACATTAAGACGTGGTGGCCTGTCATTTTGGTGGACACATTTTGTCCACAAATGCGTATTTTCTGTGACTTTGTGGACAAAGTTGTCCATGGAAATGTTCTTGTGGTGGAGCTTGTAATTCAAACGTGAATGGCTGTGCCGTTTGTGTTTTCTAACTTGTGTATTTTACTCGGTGTCTTTCAAGTATTTGCAACAATCGAGATTTCAGAACACCGTCTCCTCCGTGCCGACGCAATGCGACGCATCTTCGGATCCGGCCAGCCGAAGCAGCCGCCGCCGAACCTCAGCGACGCCATCGCGACGATTGACGCGCGCGGAGAGTCCATCGAGAAGAAGATCTCGAAGCTGGACGCGGAGCTCGTCAAGCTCAAGGACCAGATGAAGAAGATGCGCGACGGCCCGTCCAAGAACATGGTCAAGCAGAAGGCGCTGAGGTAGGAGCTGATCACGTTCTGCCTAGCATCCGTGTCATCCATGCCGTACTGTACGTACTCCGTGCCGAACCGAGCTCCGCACCGTACGCCGTGCTGTACTTAACCCCTCCGCACCGTGCTGCTGTACCGCAGTGAGCCAAAATGGCGTGCCGTTTACGCCAAGCGCGGTACGATACGGCATGAAACACGGCATTCTTTTGTCGCTTCGTACCGTACTCCGTGCCGTACTGGCTGTACCGTATATACAGTACGATACGATCACCCTTACATTTCTGTACTTCATAACTGTACAAGCAGGGAAGATTCTATACGACCAAAGGTCGGCAAACCCCAACCCGTACCGTAATGCCGTACCGTACTGACCCACCCGTACCGTACAGACGTACCGATAGTACGTCAGTACGATACGCTACGGGCCGTAATACGATACGGTACGGCTCCAGTACGGCCCGTACTCGTTACAAAATGCCAGGAAACACAAGCCGTACTGGACCCCCGACCCGTACCGTACAGCCGTACCGATAGTACGGCAGTACGGTACGGTACGAGTGCCGACCTTTATATATGACTGCTAGTTGTCCACTGTCCACTGCTTATACAATTATTTGGTATTGAAACGTCCGGCGTACCGAAATATGGGACCGCACAGGTACACCTAATTAGCTGTTCATCACGTACGTAATGGACAGCTCAGAGCCTTCATGAGGCCTATACGAGCTCCTAAGAAACACAATGTGCAGCTGCTCCACCAGGAACTTCATAAATGATCTAATTTTCAGAATACTCAAGCAGAAGCGCATGTACGAGGACCAGAAGGGCCAGCTGGACCAGCAGTCCTTCAACATGGACCAGAGCAACTTCGCCCTCCAGGGCATGAAGGACAACCAGGTGAGCCTGACCGTGCACTTGCCTGAAACTCACAAGTTGCTTCCAGGTGACGGTGGCCGCGATGAAGGCGGGCATGACGGCGATGAAGAAGGAGTACAAGAAGCTCAACATCGACCAGATCGACAAGCTCCAGGACGAGATGGAGGACATGCTCGACATGAACAACGACATCCAGGAGGCGCTCTCCCGGCAGTACGACACTCCCGACGTAAGCTCAGGCTCGAGGTGGGGTAATGGAGTATGAGATGTCCAAGGGCGAGAGCCTGACCTGAAGAGCTTAGCTGACATATTTCTGGATGTGTGTCCTTGTATGAGCTGATCCAGGATGAGTAGCACGAGATATGTCCAAAGATGAACCTGACCGGAATATGCTAGCCTGGCTAAGTTATTCTTAGGACAAGTTGCCTCGGGATGAATTGAGTTAGGATCAGTAGTACGGGAGTATGACAAGGATGAGACAAGCCGGGATGGTCTAAACAAAGCTGAGCTGTGACTAGATAAGGCGCCCCAGGGTGAACTAAGCCGGAACGAAGTAGGCCCGCACTGAGATGGGTGGATACGGGGCGTCCAGGAAGCAAATCAGATGACATGTGGAGAGGGGTAGGGTGACGAGGCGTGACGGAGGGGCAGGGATGAGCTGTCCCAGAGTGAGCGCGTCAGAGTGTCCTGGCTTTAGCTGGATGGTTGGCCGATGACGAGCTATGCCAGGATGAGCGATCCAAACCGAACGTGATTCTTAGCACCCAGGCTAACCAGGATGTTGATCTAAGGATGAGCTGAACCTAAGGGTGATATGAACCATGGTAGAGTTGCTCTCTAGCTGACATCATGGATTAAATGAGCCGTTATGGAAGAGGGCTGACCCAGCACGCGCGGACTATCGGGACCAAGCTTGAGCCTGAAACGCAGAGGAATCGCATTCCCTTTTGAAGCACGTAATTTAGATTGACGAAGCGGACCTGGAGGCGGAACTCGACGCGCTCGGAGACGAGCTCGAGCTCGACGCGGACAGCTCCTACCTCGACGAGGCGATCAACGCGCCGAGCGTGCCGTCCAAGGAGCCCGGCTCGAAGACGGTAAGCAGCGTGTGTAGCGGAACGACCTGTTGACCTGTGACAGCATGTGAGGACCGGTGACAGTATAGGAGCCCACAAAACCATACTACCCTCATGGTAGTAGTACATGAGGGCAGTTTTCGTAAACGGTCCCTTCTCGCACGTCCTTCCAATAACTTTGTGCTGCGCGTATGGACCTGACGCCACATCTATTCATTTTATGGTTCGTATTTGGTTAACACCAGAGGTGATGCACATGCCGTGCCGCACTGCCATAGCGGTACGGAGCACGGTTCGGTTTCTGCCGTGCCGTTCCGTCCTGCATTAAGTGCTACGGTACGGCATTCTTTGGGCTCAATACGTACTGAGTACAGTACAGGGTTTCAGTACGGTACGACGCACGGTACGACGGGGGAGAGGGTCTATCTAATCCCAGTTTCGCCACGCTTTGTTATCTACCACCAAGGTGAACTCATGGCTGCGTACCGGCTCCAGTTAGTCATATTGTTTTCGTATTCAGCGCGGTACGAAAACCCGTGCCGGACCAGTGCTGTACCGTACTACGTACCGTTGAATACGGCGCGCAGTACGGTAGAGGTGACCAGATATATTTTGGACTTCCGTCTATGCCACTAATTTGGGCGCGCGTCATGTTAGCAGGCCCATTGCTATGCACATTCCTAGGTCGTTCGCCTTTGAGATTCGATCAGGCCCAGTCCCTTCATCACTGACACGTCTGTCGGATCCGACCTTTCTTACACAGCGTTTGCTAGAGCCTGGTTTTCCGTATTCGTTTCGTGAAATCATTTGAATTTCAGACGGTCACCGACCACGGCGTGCCGGTGGACGAGTTCGGCCTGCCGAAGATTCCCGCTCAGTGAGCACCGCCCGCCAAGCCATCAACCATCACAACTTCACTCCACTGTACGGAACAATCTACGCATCGCAATCCTCTCGTATTACTACGCTTCATGTATCTTCTCGTACACGTACACGTCGCATCGCAATTGATCTTTGGACTCCTAATGCGAATAAACTTTTATGCGGATCTGAATGGCAGGTCGTCGGCTGCCGGTCATTTCAGGAAGTGATGTCGGACCAGGGCTCTGCGGGACTACGCATGGAGCTACCTATCCGTCCCGACAGCTCAGGGGTTCCTCGAGCTTTCAGGGGTTTCAGGTGTCGAGAGGTGAGTGAAAGTGCCTGGACTCCTGCCGGCCACGGCGTTTTTGCACCACGGCCTTTCTGAACTGGTCACCAATCACCTAAATCAATATTTCTAAATAGACGGATCACCAGATAGGGAAGGCCAGCTGCAGCATGTGTCTGTCTTGCTTCTTTACTTCCCCTTTATGTGATGCTCGCCTCGGTGCCCCTGAACAATACGAGGAGTAATACCGCTTAGCATTAACAACTTAGGCTGCGTCTATAAATAATCCGACGTTCACAAGTCGTTTTTTGACGCCAAACGGTGTTTCTTCCTCTCTGTGCACTAGCATGGGTCGGGTATGATGCCCAGATCGAATTGGCAGCCTAGTCAGATGTCAGACGGAGTCCCAATCAGATGTCAGCTTTCCGGATTGACCTCCAGTCGATTTACCTTTAGCCTCGGCCGAGAGTGCTTTGCCTCGGGAATGTGCTCGTCCGAAAATGCATGTATTGTGAATAAGTTCCCAGGAGAGGCGATTTTTTTGTATTTAAAAGTGATAAACTAGGCAGAGACTCGTCTGCTGGCGACCCGTGAGTTAGCCCAAGTCTCAGACTAAGAGACTTTGAGCAAAGCCCATGGAAGTACGTGGTGGATTCCGTGTTAGTTTCCAAGGTTTCGCGAGTCTCCCAGGACGTGAAGTTCAGAAACTGACTTAGACCTACATATAGCAGCGATTCACGTCAGCTTCGCCAGCTTATTCCTCAGCCAAATTGTGATCTACTCCGACGACGCTCTACTTTCATTCTCCGCGCGACGAAATGCTCCCGCTAAAGCTCCTGAAGGTCGTCTTCGGCGCACTGTCGAGAGACGATTTGGACGCACTCATGTTGGCTAACGTCTCACTCCGCGACATCATCCTCCGCGATTTCGCCAAAGAGCCGCTTCGATACTTTGAAGCGCTGAATATTTACGAGAAACACAGCTACATATTTGTTGCTACGGCGACAAACGAGTATGTTTGCGGCGACGACGAGGACTTCAGCCGGCGCATGCGACACGCGCGCGTTGGAAGACTGGCGTAAGTTTTCTTTTAGGGCCCTTTTTGAACCGACTGAAAATACCAACGTCTCAAAGCAATTATTGCCAAGAAGCCCATAAATCGTTCCACCGGCGCCTGTGACTGGTCCTAAGATTTTCCATTTTAAACCCGCGATAAGGCCGAAAGTCAAACGACGTAGAAAAAAATGACTCAAGTACGAAGACAAACAATTTTCGGCCCAGAACAATTAACCGGGTTGAAAACCTCTCCCGCCCTCCCAATGAGTCTTAGCTACAGCCTTTGTGATAGAGCCAATGTGCCTTAGGTTTTGGACCTATCGCGGAGCCGGTCGCGGACCCTTGAGTCTTCTCTTCGATGAGCACGCATTCCAAGTGCTTCTGCCGCTCAAGAACGCTTGGCGCGACGCACACGTCATCACACCGCGCGACTTTGCTTCTCCATCGCTATTTTACCGGGCCTTCAGCGAGCTGTTCCTCTGCAAGAGCATGGTCTTCAACACTGACGTCGATGGTGGACTGCTACGTCAGCCATTTATGTCGCTCCCAGTGGTTCGCGAATGCACTTTTGTTCGGATTTTGCTCCCTCCGGGTCCTGTCAGCGTGGCGGAAATACTCGAAAGTGGTTGACTATCAGCTTGTCGACAGCGTCGAGAACCTCGTCCAGAACCTGAAGACGGTAGGCATTCTGAGCAATGAAGATAGTTCTCACTCAAGGGTTTGGTCAGGGCAAAAGTTCGCGCCCCGCCTATGAAAATTCGAATCCCCCATCGTTCCATCCCTCACCAAACTTTCTAATGCCCCGCCGGCGTGGATCGCCGGCGTCGATCATAGAGGCCAGCTCACGAACCGTTTTACGCGCCGTACCGTACCTGCGTTTCACGCGGCACAGGCAAACGGCTCTGGAGATCGGTTCACCACGGATAGGTATGGGAAAGGCCCGGAGTGGGGGAAGAGAGGGGGAGGTGCACCTAGACTTAGACGGCCGTACCATATTCCGTACCGTACAGCAGGCCAAAACATGCCTGTTTTAAGCCTAAATCGAGCAAATTTTGGGCATTGTTGACTCTAAATACGAACAATTACCTCAAGAATGGCGGGTATGTAGGCGTAGTTAAGGTCGTTTAGTTAATGCTTAATGTTGATGGCGTTGTCGTTTGATGGCCCAATCTTTCATTTTACGTGCGAAAAAGCAAAGAAACATGATTCCGTATTGCGCCGTACTAATACGGTACGGAGTACGGTACGGGGAGGTCAACGCGGTACGGAGTGCGGTGCGGAGGGGGTCAGTAGGGTACGGAGTACGGTACGGGAGTGTCGCGTATAAGTATAGGTGCACCCACGCCACTATCGGCGGCCGAAGGCTTGGGTAAACGGCATGGGTGGGATGGGAAAACGGATGGGAAAACACCTCGCGAGGGCCGTTGAGTTTGTTCCGGTTTTGGAAATAAACACTATTTTTCAGGACTTCATGCAAGCTACGAATGCCCGCTGCTACGTCGTCACAATCGTAACGGCCGAATCAGCGGGTGCGCGCCTGGCAGGCCGCTTTATCAACAAGAACGCCTCGAAAGAGCTGACCATCAGTGGATCAACGAACATTTCGTCGCGGTGGAGGTAAAGCCGATAGACGAAAAGTAGCGGCTGGTTCATCGCGCACGACGCTCTTTATGCGACTTGTTCGCCGACTTCGTTCATCTCATGTATTCTCTCAGCGAATTTAATCGTCTACTTACGTCACTCGTCTGTCACTGCATTTCTTCGTTTTCTTTTTCAGTAAAGCCGCATTGCTCGGTCGTTGTCGCTCTTGATCTCCCGCCAGCTTAGCGCGACGAAGCATAGGCTTACGATACCACAGCATTTCATTCTTAGAGTGAGGTCGGCACGTCTCGCTAACTGGCGCGAATCTTCGCTAGCTGTCGTATCACCCTCGTCAACTCGGAATTCTAATCTATTGACATGCCATCCTTCGCGTAAAGTAGCTTGGGACTAAACAACCAAAAATAGCACGGTACAGGTTGGCCATACTCTACCGTACTATCGGTTCGGTACGGGTCGGGTCGTTCAGTACGGACTGTGGCACGGCTCCAATTTTTCCATAATTAGCATTAGTGCGGCCCGTACTAGTATCGTACCGTACTGTACGGTACGGAGTACGGTACGGGTGGGTTCAGTTCGGTACGGAATGCGGTATGCGTGCCGGTTGCCGTCCTTGAGTGCTTGAACCGAGACCGGGTGTTGCTCTCGGAAAACGAGAGTCTCGCACCATTTTGATGGTTTCGGTCTCGGTTTGATTTTCTGAAATTCCCAGTCTTGCCGTCCTTTAGACATTAGCACGGAAGAATGGCCATTAAGGACGTAATGCACTGCTGAGATTCCCAAGCGGTCAGCTGCATCACCGCGGCGCGTCCCTTCATTCCACGGCCCCAGGGGTGTCAGGTGTCAAGCGGCAAGCGGAAAGTGATTCAGCCGTGGCCCGATCGATTGCCGTCCATTTCGCGTTTCCTCCAGACGGCTTCCGCCGCTAGCTAGCGGGAGCTTTACACAAGTTTCTCCGCGGACCACTCATCTCGCCCACCGACCTCGCTGATATTTTCCTCCTTCATAAACATTTTACGTAGCGCCATATAGGTGTACCCTTAAGTTCACTTAAGAGTGTCATTGTAACTGTCCGCGGCG
>JNEY01000877.1:20339-47273 GCA_020875895.1 Aphelenchus avenae
CAGTTCGGTACGGAATGCGGTATGCGTGCCGGTTGCCGTCCTTGAGTGCTTGAACCGAGACCGGGTGTTGCTCTCGGAAAACGAGAGTCTCGCACCATTTTGATGGTTTCGGTCTCGGTTTGATTTTCTGAAATTCCCAGTCTTGCCGTCCTTTAGACATTAGCACGGAAGAATGGCCATTAAGGACGTAATGCACTGCTGAGATTCCCAAGCGGTCAGCTGCATCACCGCGGCGCGTCCCTTCATTCCACGGCCCCAGGGGTGTCAGGTGTCAAGCGGCAAGCGGAAAGTGATTCAGCCGTGGCCCGATCGATTGCCGTCCATTTCGCGTTTCCTCCAGACGGCTTCCGCCGCTAGCTAGCGGGAGCTTTACACAAGTTTCTCCGCGGACCACTCATCTCGCCCACCGACCTCGCTGATATTTTCCTCCTTCATAAACATTTTACGTAGCGCCATATAGGCGTACCCTTAAGTTCACTTAAGAGTGTCATTGTAACTGTCCGCGGCGGATAGCTATGGTACAAAGACATGTATCTTGATATAGGATTAGCTTGGAAGTCAGTGCTGACTAGGACTCCCCTCTTCCGGTATTCCAAACCCCCACTTTTTCATTCCAAATTCCGCATAGTGACTTCGGAAATGCGAGTAGAAACGATACCATGCCGAGAATTCCAGTGGTACATCTCAGCTGAAGCAATTTTTGTTCAACAAATGACATTATCGAAGATAGAAGTTTAAGGAACTTGAGCTTTTTCTTTCAGGTATTTTGAGCTTTTGTGTCGATGGGCACTCATAGCCATCACTCTGTTCATGAATAAAATTATCACAATCTTCGTGCATGTATTTTCCGCCGTGAACTGCGTAGAGCTTCGCTTGTTTATTCAAGAATCGTTGCGCTCTGGTGGCTCCAGCAAGCGGAGTGAATGGCTTAGTTCCGCACTCGCAGCGAACGGATGACCCAGTTGCTGCGGGTCGATAAGGCACTTCGCCAAACCTCCAGCAGCAACATTTGCATAGACGTTCATTGTGGCTTAGCATACGCGAACGGCCTGCAAGTGGACACGAATTCTTGCAGTCAAAAAGCCTTTTAAATCACTATTTGCTAAAGACAGGGCCTGCAACAAAGGGGTTCACTTGTTGTACAGCATTCGCACTTTTGCGCGATTTTACCCGTGTTTCTGCGACATATTGCATGGTATACGTTCTCACCTTAACTGCAGTTTTAGGTCACAAAAGCCAAGCGGGAGATGCCGAAGGACGACAAGCACCACGAGGAGCCCACGGAGGTCGACTACGTGGACCGCGGCATCAACAGCTTCAGCCAGGTCCACATCAATTGTAAGCACGTCGTATTTGGCGTAGAAGAACGGATACGAGGTGCGGTACTAGTGCCGGACCCGCCTAGAGTAGTCCATAAGCTGGATCTTGTCTACGATGAGCATTTGTGGGCTCTGGTTTTAGCTTTCGGCCATTCTCCTGTGAGCTTCACTCTGTCAAAAGTTGTTGTGCCATAATACTCTTTTTCGGATAAGTTTTTTGCTCACAAATGTGACCAGTCCACAGTTAGTTTATCACGGAATAGTCCTGTCCACCACTAGCGGCTCATGTCCTAGAGAGTAGCTTTTCACAGCTTATCTCTGTCTTGAGTAAGCATGCGTCCGCCATAATCGTTTGTCGAAAAGTTGACCACATGTGATCACGTACGCTAGTAGCCTTCGTCCGTCATTAGCTCGTAATCACCCACTGTTTCTTCGTGCATTAAAAGTACGGCCCGTACTAGTACCGCATCAGCCCATACTGCCGTACCGTATCGCAGCGTACGGCACAGCGTCGGTCAGTACGGTACGGAGTACGCAACGGTTTCTGGTTGTCGATCATTAGCTCGGGCCTCATCTAGCTTTTAGCCAGCTCATCACATGAATACAGTTTGGTCTAGTAACTGTGATTTTTCAGGGCAAAGTGCAGCGTTGACGCGCCTCACGCTGAGCCACAACAAGCTGACACAGGTGCCGGCGAACATCTCTGACCTCGTCGGCCTGGAGAACCTCAACCTGTGGAACAACCAGATCGAAGAGCTGCCCACGACCATCTCTGCGCTGCCCAACCTGCGGATCCTCAATGTGGGGTACGCAGTGAGGTCCGAGATTCTGAGAACGTTTGAGGAAATTTAGGATGAACCGCCTCTACAAGCTGCCACGAGGCTTCGGCTCCTTTGCGAAGCTCGAGATCCTCGACCTCACCTACAACAACCTCAAGGAGCAGAGTCTTCCAGGTGCGTACCTCACTGTCCGGGCTCATGCTACTTACCTTGATCCCATATTTACTTCACACTCCTCCACGGCTGCTCCTCTTCTATCGGTTATGCGCTTCCCGTCGCAAGGGCATGGTCTCCTCAAGCTTATGCTCTGTTCCTCTAGTCCGTCCTCCCCCTACGTCTGAGTTATGCTCCACATTGGTGATCGGCGCTGGTACCCTGTGCCGTACCCATACCCGTGGTAGACCCACCCGTGCCGTACCCCTACTCGTGGTGGACTCTCCCGTGCCGTGTTGCCGTGCCGTATAATGCGGGTACGGGTACGGTTTTGGCTCGTACCTTAGTACGGGCACCGAACACGTCACATGCATGAATGCTAATGCTTCTTATAATGCTAATCCGACTCGTATCACTCTCTCGTTATCGTTCCGACGACGCTTGTGCTGTTCACTTCAGCTGCCTTTTGTTCACGGTCCGCACTCCATCCTATGCTCCTCGTCCATCACAGTTTGATCCTCACTATGCTGCCTAACTTGCTCTACTTCAGGTAACTTTTTCTTCATGCCGACGCTGCGGGCTCTCTACCTCGGCGACAACGACTTCGAGAGCTTCCCGGAGGACGTCTCACATCTGACCAACCTGCAAATCCTGGTTCTCCGCGAGAACGACCTCATCGATCTGCCACGGCAGCTGGCTCAGTGCCATAAGCTCAAAGAGCTTCACATTCAGGTGCGTAATCGACCAAGATGAATCCACGTAATTCGGACCCATGCAACCGGAACTAAAGGTCGGCAATCGTACATGTGGTACGGCCATACCGTACCGTACTGCTGTACTGTCGGTACGAAGTTCGGCACGGGCGGAGTCGGCCAGCCTGGAGTACAGTACGGCTACTATTTTCTCGATATTTAGCATTAGTACGGCCCGTACAAGTACCGTACCGTATTACAGCCCGTACAACCTTAGCGTATCGTAATGTACGGTACAGGTGGGGTCAGTACGGTACGGAGCACGGTACGGGTACTGGTTGCCGACCTTTAATCGGAACAGGTTCTTTAGTATGCACTGAGTGCCCGCCAAAAGATGCGCCTGGCGTTACCTGCCGCTAGTCTGGAGCCCGTCAACTCTGATGCTAGCCTGGGTCCGTTGTTCGCGCAAAAGCATATTCGTACCTGGTGCCACGCGGGTCCCATCTCCGTACCATGCTGACCGCCTTCGTGGCGTTCCAGTACGCCACCTTAGTGCGGCACGTTGCCACACCTTCTCTGCCTAGTAAAATCCGGAACTGTGGCTATCCGTCAGGGAGTCCGGGGACAATACAGAGTACCGTACGGGTAAGGTCGGCATGTACGGAGCTAAGTTCGGCTCCAATTTTTCGATATTAGCACCAGTACGGGACCCATTCTGGTACCGTGCCGAATTACGGCCCGTAATGACGTGCCCTACCGTACTGTACGCTACGGGAGGGGTCAGTACGGTACATTGTGGGCCATCACGGTACGGAGCATGGTACAAGATCGGTCAGTACGGTACGGAGTACGGTACGAGTGCCGGTTGCCGATTTTACGTTTTTACTCATTCATGGCGCCAAGACGTGGCCTTCGTTCTAGCGACGATGAACCGTGCAGGTACGGTACGGCGAGTCCACATTCATCTGCAATTCGTTTTTTCCCTACCACTCACTTCTACAAGTTATAGGGCAACCGCCTGCAAGTGATCCCGCCCGAGCTCGGCGCACTTGACCTCATCGACATCAAGGATCAGAATGCGAAGACGCTGCGTCTGGAGAACAACCCGTGGATCGCGCCGCTCAAGGAGGCGCTCCTCAACGGCGGCATCGAGGGCTTCTGGAGCTACGTGCGCAGTGACAACTACCGCCGGCTCTACCAAGGTATGGCCGAGGATGGCCATAACTGAATGATTGGCATGTGTCATTGAGCAAGTCTATAAGCGACACTTGCTCATTGTCCAAGGTTGACCAGCGTACTTTGCCACCTCTTTAACGCTAAACGACTGGAGTGGACAGCTGCCCATGCCCCCCCCCGCCTCCGTCTGTACTCCGTGTCGTACTCACCTCTAGCCCATGCCGTACTGTCCCTCCC
Organism: Aphelenchus avenae; assembly: GCA_020875895.1. Lineage (NCBI taxonomy): Eukaryota > Metazoa > Nematoda > Chromadorea > Rhabditida > Aphelenchidae > Aphelenchus > Aphelenchus avenae. The sequence continues at coordinate 24,696 of JNEY01000877.1, forward strand.
CCCGTGCCGTACTGCCGTACCGTTAATACGCCAAAACGATACGGAGTGCAGCACGGTCCGGCTTATTATACCATCGGACTCTAGTCCGGTAAACAATACGACGAACTGGACAACTGTCCATCTTTGTCGTAATTTGTTCGCTCTTAGTCGTGGAAAATAGTTATCTGCCTATGACTGTTTCAACGCAACACAATGTGCTTTCAGGACACCCGCCGGGCGTGGGCTCACCGCCGCCGAAGCGCAACAAGGAGAAGAAGATCAGCCGGCTTCCGGGAAAGCACCCGAAGTCGCCGCCACCGCAGCGACACACTCCGCAGCGTCACACCGAAGAACGCCGCTGAACGCACCGACATTTTGCTGCTTACCTGCCAATGTGCCCTACTCACCCATTGTCTACGCCTACTAACTTTACAATGGAACTTCAAGTTGTTATTCTGACCGTTGTGTGCTTTTCAATACCGCTCAAAATGTGTGCTTTAGTCAGTTAGAAGGGTGTAATAAAACGGACAAGAATTCACCGCTTGTGGGTGGCTACACTGTTTTAACCTCACAATCAATTTCCACAGTCATTAAAGCTCGGAATCAAGCTGGTTCCTTGTGCTTAAACACGCTTATGACGAGGCTTAAGACTTCAAGGTACTTGAGAACTTACTTAAACTCCCAATGAGATACCAGCGAATCTCCTCACAAGTCGGTGGTACTTACTATCATGCCGTAATAGATGTTCGCCAAATGCTTGCATACTAGGTTCAGGTATGCAGCCTAATGTTAGCCGATTGTGCACAGAAAAGCCTTCCATGATTGGTCCCCTCGTTCAACATGCCCCGTCCCTCAAATAGCTGACATTACCAGTCCTTGCAGCTAGACTCAGCAGACTAGTCAAAGAGCTCGATCGTTTCATACCAAGAGATCTTTTACTGCAATTAAGCACGGTATCTCGTAAAGGGGACAAACCGGAGCGGCGTTTAACGGCTCAATACACAGAAATACGATAGTTTCAATCAATATCGGTGCCGTCTAGTGTTCATCGTCGTCTTCTTCGTTGTCGCCACCACCGTCGTCGGCGAAATCGTTGTCACTATCGTCCTCGGACGACGTCAGCTCACCGTCGCTATAGTCTTCGCGGTACGTGTCCCGGCAGTCGTAGCATTTGCAAGGCTTCTCCGAAATTTTGCTGTTGTTGAAGCACAGCCACACCTTGAGTCCGCAGCGGCTGCATCGGACACGACCGTGCTCCTCCGACGTATTTGGGGCTCCGCATGAGCATCGGAACGCGGCTGCGTAGCAATTGTCGTCAAGACACCAATCCCAGACGAACGCCTTGGTACCCACGAAGGTCCGTTTGCCGCATCCGTCGCAATTCACGGATGATTGGTAGCTGCAACTGCACTCAGGGCACGTGTCGCCACTCAGACGGGCACCGCATGTATGGCAATAGGTGGGTGTGAAGCGACGAAGCGGAAGTGGCGAAGGACCCATTCGCGGCTCTGCGCTGAAGGCGCATCCCGTTGAGCCAGCGCTGTGAATCCTGTTGTAGATTGCGAGTTTCTCCTGCAAATTAATTCTACATTAAACAAAGCGATGCATCTCGGTTTGACTGACCAGCAAGCGCAGGCTAGTGCCAGTACTTACTTCAGCCAAGAGGATGCTGTCCATGGCAGGACCGTTCTTGAACTCCTGCGGGTGCATCGTCGGGAAGCGGATGAGGAACAGCGATTTGCCCAGAACGTCACGAATGGCCTGATCGGTGCGACGCTTGTTGGCCCTATAAAATCATCGGTATAGCGTAACGCTCGGCACGAGGCCGCCATGCGGGCCGATGTATATGGGCCGATGCGGGCCTGCTTGCGCCCACTGGTCCCCGTTTGGGCAGGTCGCATTACGCTCTCGTATCCCCTGAACTGACCGTTTCAGCTGGGCTCGCGCCCATTTGGTAGCGGCGCGATAGAGGTCGATCTCGTGAATGCCAAGCGAATTTCGGGCCAGGATCTCCATAAGGCGCTCGTGGCTGATGCGCAGGAACGAAGCGCGTTTTGTAAGAGCGGCCGCATTGTTGTCCAAGTAGTAGAGGCATCTGGAAACAGAACAGAGTTACAATCACGTAATCTCTTCCAAGCCGTGAGGCCAAAACTTCAATACGTACTTTTCGGTGAGCTCGTTGGCGCATTCAATCTGCCAACGTTCCAGCGTATCGAGGATTTTGTAGAGGAACCCGTCGGCCGTTGCGAAAAGCTGTTCAGCCAGGCCTACTAAGCGACTGATCAGGTCCTGGATGGCGAAGCGTTCAGCAGCCAAAACGACGGGACGAACGTGGACGCACGAACGTTTCCGAGGATTGCTTCGTCACCGTAGATCCATCTAAAGTGATGGTAAGCTTCGCGACTCTTGGCAAAATTCACCTCAGCAGAATGCGAAATGCGCCCGGCTGACAGTCCTCGATCGAAATTTCGTCTGTCGGCTTCCAGTCGCCTGCCAGCAAGCTCTCGAAGTACGGTGATGCAGCGAGCAGCCGATTGCGGTGGGCAGGAAAGACGACGTCGTGCTAAAAGCAGCGTTGAGAGTTTTTCGATCAGCTATTCCAATAACCATGTATCCGGTTCTTCACAGCCCCAACAGTGGACCAACTCTCCACAAACACTTACCATGTGTTTCCTCTGCTTTGTGCCTTCGCCTTGGTATACGTGAACAACAAAGCTGACGTCCGTGGGCAGTGACGAATTTCGGAGATGATCCTTCATCGGAATGCGCAGCACTTTCTTGCCGGATGATGTCATGTCGACGGGGAAACTGAAGTAAATTGTCGGATAGGCAGTCAAAATAGAACAGCGGTTAGTTTGGTTAAATAGAACATGCAACATGCTGAGTTTACTGCGAAGGAAACTTGCAGAAAACAAGCAGCGGACGCAAGTACTTTTTCAGCGCACGAAAATGTTCTTTCTGTAACGAAATTAAAGTTAGCCCGAGCAGTTTACTACACCTCAGCAACTTCGAGAGTCATCGTTTTTCGAATGGCTGGCGTTATGTCTGACCGCCAGCCGTTTTCCCTTCAGAGATTCTAGGCACCCAAAGCAGAACCTACGACTCGCTTACGAAAACTAATATTTGCTGGCGAGAATATTATTTGCTGGGAAAATATCCTTAGCGGAAAATAAATGTTTTCATTCGCTGTAAAGAATACCATGCATCAGCGAGCACGCACGCATTGGTTCTTGTAACGACATCATATTTTTCTCTGTTAACCAAGCATCTGCATATATCGTTGGATAACAAACTGTATAGCAGTATTTTAATGTAATCCGCAAGATTGAATTTTACGTGATTACGCCAACATTAAGAGTTTTTACTCGGCCACTGTGCACCGATCGTGCCGAAGGATCGAGGGACCAGCACGTTCGACGGGGTCGACAATAACGGGCGGCGCTCAGCAGGCCGTCGGCTGCTGTACGCTGGACACGAAGACAACGTGTAAACTGCAAACCGGCGTCTAACTGAAAGTTTATAAAAATACATGCTCCATGCCATACTTGGGACTAGAGATAGGGAGCCGTAACGTGTTACGTTGCGTACCCGTAGCCGTAAAATACGGGTACGCGACGCTACGGGGGTGGTCGCTCAGTACGGCTTTACGGTACGGGGGGTACCCAGTACGGGTACGATACGGGTGACCAGTCCCTACCTCTACGTGGGACATACATACGTGCAGGTTATGCGCAACAAGCGGTACGTACGTACCAAGAAGAAGATCAACCGGCTGCCTGGGAAGCATCACAAGTCGCCGCCACCGCAGCGACAGACCCCACAGTGTCGCATCGAAGAACGTCGATGATCGTACATGCGCTTTGCAACTTTAACGCCTACGCCCTTTGCATTGGAATTTCAGGCTATTATTGTGACCCTTGCATGCTCTCTAATACCGCTCAAAATGTGTGCTTTAGTCAGTTAGAAGGGAACCAATAAAACGCATAAGACCGGTCTTTGCCTCTTATGAGTCCCTTACCAATTTCAGTTGCACAGTCAAGCTGCACCGTTTTACAGCTCGAAATCAAGCTTGTTAAACACGGTTATGCTGCCACCGTTTCCAACTAGGCATAAGTGTGAAGCCAATAGATGGCCAATTTTGCGGAGCAAATTACAGCGCCATGCTTTGGCTAAAGTTTACAATTTTGACTGGAATTTGGTCCTACGCCTGTCGCAGGCCTTGGAAAAGTTTCCGCGGATCGACCTTTCGATGGCCGAGGCCAAAACGGGCAGATTTCTGATGCCCATCATACGTGGCCAACTCCTCCACTGCTGCCTCGTCCCCATTTAGCTGGCATTACCAGTCCTTGTAGTTAAGCTGAGTAGACCTGTCAAGCAGCTCGATCCTTTCATACCAAGAGATCTTTTATTGCAATTAAGCACGCTAAGGGAACAAACCGGAGCGGTGTTTCACGACTCATTACACACAAATACGATAGTGGCTATGTAAAGGGGACAGACCAGAGCAGTGCCTAATGGCTCAGTACACAGATATATCACAATTGGCTATCTGTCGTTGACGTCTAGTACTCATCGTCGTCTTCTTCGTCGTCGTCACCACTGTCATCGTCATCGTCGACGTCGTCGCTGTCGTCCNAAACCCGTACTGACCCAGAGCCGTATCGTACTCCGTACCGTAGAATACGGTACGCAGTACGGTACGGCCCGTAGTACGGTACGGCAGTCGCACTCTACTCGGACCCATGCAATCGAAACTAAAAGTTGGCAACCGTACATGTGGTACAGCCGTACCGTATTGCCGTGCTATTAAATGGAGTCCGGGGACAGTATAGAGTACCGTACGGTGAGGTCGGCATGTACGGAGCAAGAGACGGCTCCAGTTTTCTCGAATTAGAACTTGTGCGGCCTGTTGTAGTATCGTATCGTACCGCATTACGGCCCGTACTGCCGTGCCGTACCGTACTGCACGGTACGGGATGGGTTAGTACCGTACGGTATGCGTCAGCACAGTACGGCGTACCAAGGCGGACCAGTACGGTACGGAGTACGGTACAAGGTGGCTCAGTACGGTACGGAGTACGGTACAAGGTGGCTCAGTACGGTACGAGTCCCGATTCCCGATCTTAAGTTTTCACTCATGCATGGCGCCAAGACGTGGCCTTCGTTCTAGCGATGATGAATCGTGCCGGTACGGTCGTGGAGTCCACATTCATCTGTACTTTGTTCTTACCCTATCATTCACTTCTGCAAGTTCAGGGCAACCGCCTGCAAGTGATCCCGCCGGAGCTCGGCGCACTCGACCTCATCGACATCAAGGACCAGAACGCCAAGACGCTGCGTCTGGAGAACAACCCGTGGATCGCGCCGCTCAAGGAGGCGCTCCTCAATGGCGGCATCGAGGGCTTCTGGAGCTACGTGCGCAGCGACAACTACCGTCGGCTCTATCAAGGTACCGTCGACGAAAGACATGGCTGTGAATCTGCCCGACATATGTCATTGGCCAAGCCTATAAAGCGACAATTGCTCAATACGCAAGCTTGACCAGCGTGCTTTGCCACCTGTCTGACGCTAAACAACTGGAAATGGACAGGTCCATGTCCCTCCTCCCCGTACCATACTCCGTGCCGTACTCACCTATAGACCATGCGTACTGTCCCTGCCCCGTACTGTACTGCCGTACCGTAAATACTTCAAAACGGTACGAAGTGCAGCACGGTACGGCGCCCCATGTCTATTAGACCGTCGGACTCTAGTCCGGTAAAAATATGACAAACTGGACAACTGCTATCTTTATCGTAAGTTGTCCGCTCTTAGTCTTGCAAAACTGATCCCTGCCTATGACTGTCCCAACGTAACACAATGTGCTTTCAGGACACCCGCCGGGCGTCGGCTCACCGCCGCCGAAGCGCAACAAGGAGAAGAAGATCAGCCGGCTGCCGGGCAAACACCCGAAGTCGCCGCCACCGCAGCGACACACTCCGCAGCGTCACACGGAAGAACGTCGCTGATCGCACCAGCACTTTGCTACCCATCTGCCAATATTCTCTACTCACCCATTATATACGCCTACTTGCTTTGCAATGAAATTTCAAGCTGTCATTCTGACCATTGTGTGCTCTCCAATACCGCTCAAACTGTGTGCTGTAGTCAGTTAGAAGGGAGTAATAAAAGGCACAAGACCATGCTTCTGAGCGGGTAAACTGTATCAACCTCACAATCAATTTCCACCGTCATCACACATCGAAATTGAGCTTGTTTTTTGGTGCCTAAACACGCTTATGTCGAGTCTTAAGACTTAGAGGTACTTCAATGCGTAGCTTATTTAAACTCGCATGCTGAGACACCACGAAATTCCCTACAGCTGGATGGCACTTTCATGTCGTAGTAGATATTCGCCACCGGCTCACCTAGATTCTAGGTATATGCGTATGCAGCATTTTGATGGCCAATTTTGCGCAAAAAATACGACGCCGCAGGCGAATCCAGAACAAAGGCTTTGAAAAATCGTTGCGGCTCGACTTTTCTAAGACTGGCATTTTTCTAATGCCTACCATGCTTGCTCCCTTCCTTCAATGTTGCCTCCCCCCTCCAAGTAGCTGGCATTACCAGTCGTTTTTAGCTAGAGTCAGTAGACTTGTCGAGCAGCTCGATCGTTTCATACCAAGAGATCTTTTACTGCATGTAAGCACTCTATCAGCAGTAAAGGTGGCAGACCAGGCGGTGTTTAACGGCTCAATACACAGAAATACGACAAGGGCTATCAATATCGGCGATGTCTAGTGCTCGTCGGCGCCTTCTTCGTGGTCGTCATCGATTTCTTCGTCTTCGTCGTCCTCATCGATTTGTTCGTCTTCGTCGTCGCTATAGTCCTCGAACGACGTCAGCTCATCGTCGCTATACCAGTCGGGGAACGAATCCCGGCAGACGTAGCATTTGCACATCTCCTTCGTTACGCTGGGCATGAAGTCATTGTTGCACCGCCATGCTTCGCGCCAGCAGCGCTTGCACCGAATTCGACCGAAGTCCGCCGTCACGTTTGGGGCTCCACACGAGCAGCGATACGTAACCGCCCAACAATTGCGCGCACCAGTCCCGATTTGAGGGCAGGAATGGTAGGTAGTTTTGGCGAAAGGTTCGGCGTCCACGAAGACCTGCCTGCGGCATACAGTGCATTCCACGCAAGGGCGGTAAGCGCAACCGCATTCGGTGCAAGCGTCGCCATTCAGGCGGGTACCGCACTTCTGGCAGTATGTCGGTGTGAAGTCACGAAGCGGAATTGGCCGGGGGCCCTTTCGCGGCTCCGCGCTGAATGCGCAAAACGTTGGGCCTGCGCTGTGGATCCTGCCGTAGATGGCGAGTTTCTCCTGAAAATTAATCCTGCATTAGATAGGCTTTGCGCCTCGGTTTGATTGACCAGCAGGCGTAGGCTAACACTTACTTCAGCCGTAAGGATGTCGTCCTTGGCAGGACCGTTCGTGAACTCCTGCGGGTGCATGGTCGGGAAGCGGATGAGGAACAGCGCTTTGCCGAGAACTTCACGAATGGCCTGGTGAGTGGGACGCTTCTTGCCTCTATAAAGGTCATCGGTATTGCGTACAGTTTTCTCCCTCAACTGACCGTTTCAGATGTGCTTGCGCCCACTTGATCGCTGCGCGATAAAGGTCGATCTCGTTAATGCCAAGCGAGTTTCTGGCCAGGATCTCCATAAGGCGCTCGTGGCTGATGCGCAGGAACGAGGGGCGTTTTGTGAGAGCGGCTGCATTCTTGTCCAAGTAGTGGAGGCACCTGGAAAAAGCACTGCGTTAAAAATCACGTAATCCCTTACAAGTAATGAGGCCTAGAGATCGACACAGACCCTCCCGTGCCGAACCCGAACCCGCGGCGACCCCCCCCCTAGCCGTACCGTAGAAAAATACGGTACCGAACCCGTATCCGTGGCAAAATTCGATTTTTTGCCGAAAAACAGGCCAAAAATGAGTGATGACCGAATTTTCTAGGACATGAAGTGGTTTAGATGTCATCCCATAGAGATATAGGCTCGCCGCAGGCGGTACAGCTGCCGATCTCTAATGAGGCCAGCTATTTCAAAATGTCGTACATTTGGGTGAGCTCGCTGCCGCATCCAATCTGCCAATGTTCCAGCATATCGAGAATCTTGGGGATGAAGAAGACGGTGTCCGCCACTGTGAGAAGCTGTTCTGCCACGAGGATCAAGTGGTCCTTTAGGGACTTCAAGTCCCTAAAGGGACTGACAAGGTCCTTTATGTCGAAGCGGTCAGCAGCCAAGAGGACGGCGATGAATGTGGACGGACGAATGCTCCAGACGACCATTTTGTCGCCGTAGATCCATCTGAAGTGGTGGCTATCTTAAGAACTTTTGGCTAATTGTCACCTTAGCAGAATGCGAAATGCTCCCGGCTGGCAGTCCTCGATCGAAACTTCGTCCATGTGCTTCCAGTCGCCTGCTAGCAAGCTCTCGAAATACGGTGATGCAGCGAGCAGCCGATCGCGATGAGCAGGAAAGACGATGTCGTGCTAAAAGCAGCGCTGAGGGTCCTTTTAATCAGCAATTCTAGTAGCCCTGAATTCGGGGCCGGTTTTTCATAGCCCCAAGAGCGGTTTCCAGCGTGGACAAACTCTGCACAAATACTTACCATGTGCTTCCTCTGCTCCGTGCCTTCGCCTTGGAACACGTGAAAGACGAAGGTGACGTCCGTAGGCGGAGACGCATTTCGGAGATGATCCTTCATCGGAATGCGAAGCACTTTCTTGTCGGATGATGTCATGCTGGCGGAGCAAACTGAACTGAAGTGTCGGTGAGGTAGTCTAAAGACGAGTGTGGTGAGTTCAAGCGGGCGCTTCCGCTTTTACGGCGTCAGAATACACTTTGCACATGTGCTTTCCTGCTACGGAAAGCAGCAAGAGACTTCATCTCTGTATTAAAAACCAACAGGGAATAATCCATGAAAAACGGTGAGCTTAAAGAAAAAGGCCCGCACGAATTGACCGTTGTGGGCAAACATTTAGCCGGATTATGCGGAAACGTATTCCAGAAGACAAACGCACAACATTTCGGCTACTGTCCTTTTTACGGGCGAACATTGAGTAAGAGTAAAGCCAAACAAGCCAGCCGCATCCATTTGGTTAGTCGAATTCGAGAGTCATCGTTATTCGAATGGTTGGCGTTACGTCTAACCGCCAGACATTTTCCCTTCAGAGGTACAAGGCACTCAAAGGAGAACATCGCCTTAAGATATCTTTTGTTTCCCGACAAGAGTATCATTTGTTGAAAAAATTATCTTTAGCTGGCAAAATAAAATTGCGCAGAAATACAGCAGTAAGAGCAAACAATTTTCCGGCGAACAAAAAATGTTCTTTCAGCAAACGAAATCATCGTTAGCTGCAGCAGTTTACTTAGCTTGTTTTAGCTTTATTTCCCTTTCAGGACACCCGCCGGGCGTGGACTCACCGCCGCCGAAGCGCAACAAGGAGAAGAAGATCAGCCGACTGCTGGGCAAGCATCCGAAGTCCCCCCCCCCAGCGACACACGCCGCAACGTCACACTGAAGAACGCCGCTGGACGCACCGACATTTTGCTACCCACCTGCCGATATTCTCTACTCACTCATTATCTACGCCTACGCACTTTACAATGGAATTTCAAGCTGTCATTCTGACCATTGTGTGGTCTCCAATACCGCTCAAAATGTGTGCTCTAGTCAGTTAGAAGGAAGTAATAAAACGCGCAAGACCGGTCTTTGCCGCTTGTGGGCGGGTAACGTTTTAATCTCACAATCAGTTTGAATCAATTGCAGCTCGGAATCAAGCTGGTTTTGTGTGCACGTTTATGCTTATGCCTAGGCTTAATGCTTTAAGGTACTTCAGAGCTTACTTAAACTCACATAGGACCCCACAAAACTCCTTACAACTCGATGGTACTTCCTCTCATGCCGTAATAGTGTTCTCCACCGGCTTTCCTACTAGGTACAAGCGTATGCAGCTCTTAGATGACCAATTTGCGCCCAAATTACCAGGATCATGACCGCAGGCAAATCCACAACAACTTGGCGAAGGCCGAGGCCAAGACTGGCCTCGGTACCCACCATGCGTGGTCAACTCATCCGCTGCTGCCCCGTTCCCCATTTAGCTCTGACATTACCAGTCCTTACAGATAGGCTCAGAAGTAGACAGACTAGTCAAGCAGCTCGATTGTTTCGTACCAAGAGATCTTTTACTACAATTAAGCACGCTATCTCGTACAGGGGACAAACGGAGCGGTATTTAACGGCTCAATACACAGAAATACAACAGGGGCTATCAAAATCGGCGACGTCTAGCGCGCATCGTCACCTTCTCCGTCGTCGCCATCACTGAAGTCCGCGAAATCGTTGTCGCTATAGTCCTCGGACGACGTCAGCTCACCGTCGCTATAGTCCTCGCGGTAAAACTGCCGGCACCCGTAGCATTTGCAAGCCTCCTCCGTAATTCTCTCGTTTTCCATGCACAGCCACACTTTGAGTCCGCAGCGCCTGCATCGAACGCGACCATGCCCCTCCGTGGTATTCGGGGCTCCGCATGAGCATCGGAACGCGACTGCGTAGCACTCCTCGCTGTCGTTAAGACACATGTCCCAGACGAAAGCCTCGGCGTCCACGGTGATTCGCCTGCCGCATCCAGCGCATTCCACGGACGAGTGCTGGCTGCAACGGCACTCAGGGCAGATGTCGCCGTTCAGGCGGGTACCGCAGGTCTGGCAGTAGGTCAGCGCGAAGTTACGAAGCGGAAGGGGCGAAGGACCCGTTCGTGGCTCTGCACTGAAGACGCATGCCGTTGGACCAGCGCTGTGAATTCTGCCGTAAATGGCGAGCTTCTCCTGCAAGCGCCCAATTAAACAGACATACCTATCACCGATTTGGCTCGTTCAGTTATTACTTACCTCAGCCGACAGGATGCTGTCTTTGGCAGGACCGTTCGAGAATTCCTGCGGGTGCATGATCGGGAAGCGAATGAGGAGCAGCGCTTTGCCGAGAACTTCACGAATGGCCTGGTGAGTGTGACGCTTGTTGGCTCTATAAAAGTAATCGGTAGTGCGTTCAGCTTGACACAAGGCCGCCATATGGACTCCATGCTTACGCCCAGTGGTCCTCGTCTGGGCAGTTCGCATTAAGCGTCGATTTCTCCGGAAACTAACCGTTTCAACTGGGCTCGCGCCCATTTGATAGCGGCGCGATAGAGATCGACCTCGTTAATGCCAAGCGAATTTCGGGCCAGGTTCCGCTTCAGGCGCTCGTGGCTGATGCGCAGGAACGAGGGGCGTTTTGTGAGAGAGGCTGCATTCTTGTCCAAGAAGTCCAGGCATCTGCAAATAGAGCGCATTGAACTTCGCGTAATCTCTTACAAGCCATGAGGCCAAAACTTTTACAATGACGTACTTTTCAGTCAGCTCATTGGCGCATCCAATCTGTCATTGTTCCAGCGTATCGAGGACTTTGTAGAGGAATCCGTCCGTCGTTGCCGAAAGCTGTTCAGCCAGGCCGAGCAAGCGATTGACGAGGTCCTGCACATCGAAACGGACGGCAACCAAAAGGAGAGGAATGTACGTGGACGAACGAACGTTTCCGAGGATTGCTTCGTCACCGTAGATCCATCTAAAGTGATGGTAAGCTTCGCGATTCTTGGCAAAATTCACCTCAGCAGAATGCGGAATGCGCCCGGCTGACAGTCCTCGATCGAAACTTCGTCCATGTGCTTCCAGTCACCTGCCAGCAAGCTCTCGAAATACGGCGAAGCGGTCATAAGACGATCGCGATGAGCGGGAAAGACAACGTCGTGCTAAAAGCCGCGTGATGTATAGGTAGGGATGGCTAGTGATCCCAATAACCCAGTATCCGTTTTTTAAATAGAGGATTTCTGCGGAAATATAAATTACTTGAAGCCACAAACGACTACCTACGCTTTTACAAACTAACGTGGACCATCTCCTCGTGGATACTTACCTGCTTCTGCTGCTCCGTGCCTTCGTCCTGAACCACGTGAAAGACAAAGGTGACGTCTGTAGGCTGTGGCGAGTTCCGGAGATGGTCCTTCATCGGAATGCGCAGCACTTTCTTGCCGGACGATGTCATGTCGGAATGAGGGGCTAAACTGCAATGAAGAGTGGAATAGGCAATCTAACGACGATTCGGTTAAGTATCTATGCAACATGCTGAGCTTAATACGAAAAACTTGCAGAAAGAGAGCAGTGGTGCGCAAGTCATTTTTAAAGCGCACGAAAATGTTCTTTCAGTAACGAAATGGAAGTTAGCCGCAACAGTTTACTACAGCTCAGCACTTCGAGAATCATCGTTTTTCGTGCGGATGGCGTTGCGTCTCGCCGGCAGCCATTTTCCCTTCAGAGCACTGTGCACTCAAAGGAGAACCTTACTCGCCTAAGGAAACCTACTTTCTGACAAGAGTATTATTTGCTGGGAAAATATCCTTAGCGGAAAATAAATGTTGTTATTCGCTGTAAAGAATACCATGCATCAACGAGCAGGCACGAACAGCATTGGTTCTTGTAACGACAGCACATTTTCTCTGACCAGAAGATTGAATTTTACAACTTTAGAGTGATTACGTCAACATTATGAGTTTTCATGTGGCATCCAGCGTGCCGCTAAGGGTCGGTGGACCAGCACGTCCGAGGGGATCGACAATAACAAGCGGCGCTCAGCAGGCCGTCGGCTGCTGATGGAGAAGAAATACTGCGTCTTGCCGATGCTATAACCCAAGGCGCTTGGAAAGGGACTTCTGGGGGCTATGAAGTACGTGGACATTAAGGAAACGTGCAAACTGCAAAAACGGGTCTAATCTAAAGTTTGTGAAAATGCATCTTTGGATATACATACGTGCAGGTCATGTGCAACAAGCGGTACGTGCGTACCTGGAAGAAAGAGGTACGTACGTACCTGCAACTAACCTGCCAATATTACCTGCTCATTCATAATCAACGCCTGCGTACTTTGCATTGGAATTTCAAGCTGTCGTTTTAACTTTTACGTGCTCTCCAATACCGCTATCAGTTTCTACCGTCATCACACCTCAGAATCAAGCTGGTTTCGTGTGCTTTCGTAAACATGCTTATGCCGAGTATTAAGACTTGCAGGCACCTCAGAGCTTACCTAAACGCGCATAGTGAGACGCCACGTTACAACTCGATGGTACGGGACCGTCCAGAAAATGTGGAATTATTACAGGTGGTTGGGTGGGGGTCGAACCCCTTCAAAGTTCAGTGCAAAAAAGATTACAGCCGTGGAAAGGGGAGGTGGATGGGGTCAAAAAAGGCGATGTAATGATTACCCATTTTCTGGACGTTCCCTACTTCCCCTCACACCCGAATAGATATTCGCCACCGGCTTTCCTACTCGATATACGTGTATGCAGCTTGTAGATGGCTAATTTTGCGCGAACATTACCGCGCCGCTGGCGAATCCAGGACAGTTTCGCGAAGACCGAGAGCGAGACTGGCAGATTTCTGATACCCACCATGCGTGGTCAACTCCTCCACTAGTTGGCATTACCAGCCGCTCCGCGCTTCGTCCTTGCAGCTAGGCTCAGTCGACTTGTTAAACGGCTCGATCGTTTCATACCAAGAGAACTTTTATTGTAATTAAGCACGCTATCTCGTAAAGGGGACAAACCGGAGCGGCGTTTAACGGCTCAATACACGTGAAATACATACGATAGTGGCTACGTAAAGGGGGCAGACCAGAGCAGTGTCTAATGGCTCAATACACAGAAATATCACAGGTGGCTGCCTATCGTTGACGTCTAGTACTCATCATCGCCTTCTTCGTCGTCGTCACCACTGTCATCGTCGACGTCGTCGCTGTCGTCCTCGAACGACGTCAGCTCACAGTCACAGCCGCAGCAGCAGCATATGCAAATGCCCTCCATCACGATGCCGTCGTTGCCGCACCGCCACAGTTTGAGCTCACAGCGCTTGCAGAGAATTCGACCAGTGACCGTCCTCACGTTGGGGGCTCCACACGAGCAGCGGTACGCAACTGCCCAGCAATCGCGGTTGCCCCGGTAGGTAGTTTTGGCGAAAGCTTCCGTGTCCACGAGGATTTGACTGCCGCAACCAGTGCATTCCACGGACGAGTGGTAGATGCAGAGCGGAAGTGCCGCAGGGCCCGTTCGCAGCTCTGCGCTGAATGCGCTAGACTTTGAGCCAACGCTGTGAATCCTGCCGTAGATGGCGAGTTTCTCCTGCAAATTCACCCTGCGTTAGACAAGCTGTGCATCTCGGATTTGACAGACCAAACGAGCGTAGGCTAGTACTTACTTCAGCCGAAAGGATGTTGTCCTTGGCAGGACCGTTCGTGAACTCCTGCGGGTGCATCGTCGGGAAGCGAATGAGGAGCAGCGCTTTGCCGAGAACCTGGCGAATGGCCTGGTGAGTGGGACGCTTGTGGGCTCTATAAAAGTTAAAAAGCGTTAAAGTCATCGGTATTGCGTACAGCTCGGTATGAGAACACGTTGTATAACCGATGCATATCCCCGGCCCCGCTAGTCTCCATTCAGGTCCCTAATCGCTACGAGTGAGGTAGCATTACCGCTAAATCCCCCTAAACTGACCGTTTCAGCTGTGCTCGCGCCCATCTGATCGCGGCGCGATAAAGATCGATCTCTTGAATACTAAGCGTATTCCTGGCTAGGACCTCCATAAGCCGCTGGTGGCTGATGTGCAGAAAGGAAGCGTGCTTCGTGAGAGCGGCTGCGTTCTTGTCCATGAAGTACAGGCATCTGGAAACATAACGGGTTAAACAGCGCGACCTCGTACAAGCGAAGAGGCCAGCTGTTTCAAAGTGTCATACATTTCAGTTAGCTCGTTGGTGCATCCGATCTGACAGTGGTCTAGCATATCGAGGATCTCGTAGACGAAGCTGTCGGTGACCGCGAGAATGAGCACTGCGTGGTTGACCAAATGACTGACAACGCCCTTCATATCGAAGCGTTCAGCAGTCAGAAGGAGGGGGATGAACGTGGACGGACGAACGCTATCGAGGAGGTCTTCATCACCGTAGATCCATCTAAAATGACAGTCCGTTCAGCAAGTCTTGGTTGAATTTACCTCAGCAGAATGCGGAATGCGCCCGGCTGGCAGTCCTCGATCGAAACTTCGTCTGTCGGCTTCCAGTCGTCTGCTAGCAAGCGCTCGAAGTACGGTGAAGCAGTGATGAGAAGATCGCGATGAGCTGGAAAGACGACGTCGTGCTAAAAACAACGTTGAGTAGATTATCACTGAGATTAGTCATGCCAATAACCCGCTATCCGCGTTTTCGTATCGACCTGAGGAGGTAAGAAATTATGTACCAACAGAAGCGTCCACTCAAAAACATTTTGCAGATGATTTCCCAGGCCTCAAGGGCGGCCTCTAGCCAAGCGTGGACCGACTCTCTAGAGGTACTCACCATGTGCTTCCTCTGCTTCGTGCCAGTGCCTTGGAACACGTGAAAGACAAAGGTGACGTCGGTCGCCAGCGACCATTCCCACAGATGGTCCTTCATCGGAATGCGCAAGACCTTTTCGTCGGACGAGATCATGTCAGGTTGACGGGGAAAACTGAAGTGAAGTGGCGAATAGGTAATGTAACGACGACCGCGGTTCGTTCAATTAAATACGCATGCAACATGTTGAGCTTAATGCGAAGAAAACTTGCAGAAATAGAGCAGCGGGCGCAACTAATTTTATAGTGAATGAAACTATTTTAGAGCAAACGGAATTAAAATAAACCGCAGTTTTTTAATTTAGCTCAGCACTTCGAGAATCATCGTTTTTCGAACGTCTGGCGTTTCGTCTAATGGCCAGCCATTTTCCCTTCAGAGATACGAGGCACTCAAAGAAGAACCTTAACGCGCCTAAGAAAGCTTTCTGCTAACAAGAGTGCCATTTGCCGAAAAATATCCTTGACTAAAAAGGTACTTTCGTTCGGTGTAAAGAATACCATTACCGTGCACCAGGTGAGCATGCAAGAACAGCTCGGCCCTGCGACGAAAGCTCAGTTTTCTCACTAAACACTACATGCAATAGCCAATACCTTTTGATTAAGTGTTTTCTTTTGCCGCTGTACAACGTCGAAGGGAGCTCGACAATAACATGCGGCGCTCAACAGGCCTTTGGCTGGCGATTGGCATGGAATAATGTGTCATGACGATTAGCGCACGAATATTTGTTATAACTGCTATAACCTAAAGCGCTTGGTAAGGGAAGGGTTCTTCTCGGGTTATGAAGCACGCTAGACAATAAGTAAAGCGTGCAAACTGCAAGCGATGCAAGCTGCATGCCATAATATTCAGGATATATATATACGTGCGGTCATGTGCACTAACCGGCATCGCATGCTATCGGTACCAGAAGTAGGAAAATCCAAACGGCATACCATGGTGTGTGCAGGCCAGGGATGGGGATTCGGCTTCGGATTCGGAAACTCGGTCAGTTTGCTTCGGAATCGGATTCGATTTTCAAAAATCTTGCCGAATTTAAGAATCTTAGTGGCCGTTCAGCTGCAAATGCTTGGAACGTTTACTGACTAGGCAACCACAAAACTTAACATTTTCTATGTAGCTCTTAAGCTCTTAAGGAAGAAGAATATCCTCGAAATGTGTTTACAACTTGGCCGTATTTCGTCACAGCTTTAAAGAGTGATTCGGAAATTCGGTCAATTTGCTTCGGATTCGGATTATGGATCCGGTTTTGATCCCGAGGGTAGGTACGGATTCGGTTTTATTTTCGAAAGTCCCCACCGCTGGTGCAGGCATGTGTGCTGTCATCAGGGTTGTTGAATTTCCATTTCCGGAAATGGAAATGGAAATGGCGGCAAATGACGCTAGTGGGAAATGGAAATGGAAATGGCCAGAAATTTGGCCTGTGGGAAATGGAAATGGCAAGAAAAAAATGCCATTCATTTCCACATTTTTCTTTACCAAAGGGTCCCCCCTTATGTCCGATCTGATCCCCGACCGCCAGGTGGCCGTAATCCCACAAGCGTACAGAAGTTATCATTGTGGGACGTACACTAAAGCGGTCCACATTGCAGACGATGTATCCGGAATACTTCTTTATTAGGTTCGGTATATCATTTGGCTTGCACGTCACCCCACCTAGCAAGGCCCCGTGCAGGGCTGTGCGGTCCCGGTCCCGGAGTCCGGAGGTTCGGGTCCGGCCCCGGTCATCGCCCCAGTCCGGGCCCGGCCCAATTTGACATCCAGGCTAAGGTCAACCTGGCACGCCGCAGGCGAAACCAACGAAATTTTAGTCAAAAATTTCATATGCATGCTGAAAATTTAGTCGGTCGGCGCCTAGCGGCGGGCCATTTTTATGTAATGTATAGTTTAAAGGGGTCTCTCCCCTCGCTGATCCGTCTCACCCCGGGGACATTCGGGTTACGCTGGCCGAAACTCCCTGTCCACAAAGTTCCGGTCCCAGTCCGGGAGCTGAAAGAAATCACGCCCAAACCATGGTCCCATGTAGCAAATTTTGCCCCTGGAAATGAATGGCTTGGAAATGGAAATGGAAATGGCGGCAAATTCGGCTAGTGGGAAATGGAAATGGAAATGGCAGGGATTTTGGAAATGGAAATGGGAATGGAAATGGCGCAAAAAAGTGGAAATTCAACAACCCTGGCTGTCATACGGACTTCCCGCATGCACACGGGCTGCCCTGCCGTGCCGTGAATACGGCAAACCGGTACGGAGTAGAGCACGGTACGGCCCGCCATCGGTATCACACGGACGTAGTCTAGTCCAGTGAAGAAAAAAACCACGACGACAAGAGTCCACTTTTCGTAAATTCAAAAAACCACAGGGCATATACCTGCTCAAACCGTCATTGCAACCTTTTTGTGTTCTCCAATACCGCTCAAAATGTGTGCTTTAGTCAGTTACTAGCGGCTAGGCCGCGCTTCGCGCGGCCGACACCGCTAACTGAGGGCTTGTCTTGGGACTAATGTGGTCTAGTATTCGGAAGCGCGGAACACTTGCGAACTTGGTTGAAACGTCTTTATAAAATGGTTTACACAGGAAATCAAAAATATGCTCATTCGAGTCAGCGTTCATTTCTAGAAAAACGCGCAGGTTCCGGACCTACTCATAAATGAGTAGGTGCGAAAAGGTCCGAGCGTTCAGCGAGGACGGGAGCGCCCAGCGGCCAGGGGGTAGTGTATAATACAAAAATGTGCACGACTTGGCAAAGTAACGCGACTTTCAAAAAACACCATTTTGGGGGCCTGGCCCCTTTTAAAGGGGTCAAAAGGGGGTTTCAGGCAAAACAAATATAAACTCGTTTCTCAGCTTTTCGAGCTCTATCGAATGATACCAAACTTAGTCCTCAGGCTCAAATTTTTTTGCGGCGAACGAACTGACGGGTGCGTTTTAGTAGGTAAGGATAGAAGGGGAGTAATAAAGTGCATAAGACCAGGATTTGCCGCTCAGCTGAGCAGTTGTCCGGGCAGTCAAAAGCTTGTTGTGGCTCAATTCTTGAAAACCGGGACGAGGCATTTCTGCCAATTCGAAGCACAAGTCTGATGTCCACCATGCTCGGTCCCTCCTCCAATGCGCCCCTTCCCTCAAAAACCTGGCATTAGCAGCCCTTGTAGCTAGGCTCATTAGACTTCTCAAACAGCTCGATCGTTTCATACCAAGAGATCTTTTACTGCAATTAAGCACGCTATCTCGTAAAGGAAACAAATCGGAGCGGTGTTTAACGGCTCAATACACAGAAATACGGTAGAGGCTATCAATATCGGCGACGTCTAGTGCGCATCGGCGCCTTCTTTGTCGTCGCCATCGCCGTCGTCGGCGTCGTTATAGTCCTCGGACGACGTCAGCTCACCGTCGCTATAGTCCTCGGGGTACACTTCGCGGCACCAGTCGCATTTGCAAGTCTCCTGCGAAATTTTGTCGTTTTCCATGCACAACCACACCTTGAGTCCACAGCGCTTGCATCGAACGCGACCATGCTTCTCCGTGGTATTCGGGGCTCCGCACGAGCATCGGAACGCAACTGCGTAGCAAGCGACGTCGTTTTCGCACGCAGCGTAAACGAAAGCCTTCGTATCCACGAAGGCCCGTTTGCCGCATCCGTCGCATTCCACGGACATGTGGTAGCTGCAACCGCACTCCGGGCAGGTGTCGCCACTCAGACGGGCGCCGCATTTCTGGCAGTATGTCGGCGTAAAGTTACGAAGCGGAAGTGACGAGGAGCCCGTTCGCGGCTCTGGGCTGAAGGCGCATGCCGTTGGGCCAGCGCTGAGAATTCGGTCGTAGACGGCGAGTTTCTCCTGCAAAGACTTATGAAATAGATGTCGTACTATTTTGTCTGCCCGGGAAGTAGGTCGTTACCCACCTCAGCCGAAAGGATGTTTTCCTTGGCGGGACCGCTCTTGAACTCCTGCGGGTGCATGGTCGGGAAGCGGATGAGAAAGAGGGCATCGCCGAGAACGTCACGAATGGCCCGATCGGTGCGACACTTATTGGCCCTATAAAAATCATCGGTATTGCGTTCGCGCACAACAGTAGTTAACATTAGGCCAGTGGCGAGTTTGGGTCACATTAAGCGTCGCTTTTTCATGAACTGACCGTTTCAGCTGGGTTCGCGCCCATTTGGTCGCAGCGCGATAGAGGTCGATCTCGTGAATGCCAAGCGAATTCCGGTTCAGGATCTCCTTAAGGCGCTCGTGGCTGATGTCCAGAAAGGAAGCATGCTTCGTGAGGGCGGCTGCATTATTGTCCAAGTAGTGGAGACATCTGGAACAGTAATGGGTTGAAAATCGCGTGACGTCAAAAAGACTTGAGACCAGTTTTAAAAAGGCATACATTTCGGCAAGCCCACGACCGCAAGCGATCTGCCGATGGTCAAGCATATCGAGGAGTTTGTAGAGGAAGCTGTCCGTCTGTTCGAGGATGAGCATTGCAACGCCGAGCAAGCGATTGACAAGGTCCTTCATATCGAAGCGTTCAGCAGCCAAAAGGACGGCGATGAATGTGGACGGACGAACGCTGTCGAGGACTGTTGCGAAAACTTGAGGACCGTAAATCCATCTAAAGCGACAGTCAGCTCCGCAAATCATGGCCGACGTCACCTCAGCAGAATGCGAAACGCTCCCGGTTGGCAGTCCTCGATCGAAACTTCGTCCGTCTGCTTCCAATCGCCTGCCAGTAAGCTCTCGAAATACGGTGATGCAGCGAGCAGTCGATGGCGATGAGCGGGAAATACGACGTCGTGCTAAAAGCGGCGTTAAGTAGGTTCGCTTATATCGTTCCAATAAAACGCTACGTGTTTGCGTATCAATCTGCGGAGGTAAAAATTATATACCAACAGAATTGTCCACTCGAAACCTTATGCGGATAATTTCCCTAGCCTCCAAGGCGGCCTCTATCAAAGTGTGGACCGAATATTTGCACTATACTAACCATGTGCTTCCTCTGCTTCGCGTCTTTGGCTTGGAACACGTGAAAGACGAAGGTGACGTCAGTCGGCAACGATGAACTTCGAAGATGGTCCTTCATCTGGATGCGCAGCACTCTTTTTTTGTCGGAAGATGTCATGTTAGTTTGACGGAGAAAATCGCAGCGTAGGGCCGACGAGGTAGTCTAAAGTCAAGGCGTGAACGCGGTTAAACTACCATTGCAAAAAATGGTGAACTCAGTTTAACGAAAACTTGCACAAATAAAATAGCGGGCGCAAATATTTTAGCAACAAAAATATTCTTTAAGCATTCGAAATTAAAATTAGCCGCAGCTTTTACTTTAGCGCACCACTTCGAGAATCATCGTTTTTCCGAATGGCTGGCGTTCCGTCTGACCGCCAGCCATTTTCCCTTCGAGATACCTGCCACTAAAGTGGAATCTTACTCGCCAAGAAAACTTCTACTTGCTGACAAGAGTACCATTTGCTGGAAAACTATCCTTAGCGGAAAATAAATATTTTCATTGGCTGTGAACAAAACGGTGGGCCGCAAGAATATCAGCGGCTCGGTGACGACAGCACATTTTTCTCGGTAAACACTAAGTGCAGTAGCCTACTAATTGGCGTTTAACTTAGTTCCAAAGTTTCCGTAAAAGTATTTGGGTAAACAAATAGTCGTAAAGCCACCACGTGCTAGCCGCTTTATCAGTCCTTGTGGCTGAATTCACTTAGTACGTCAGGCAGTTGTCCATTTTGTACCCAGAATTTTTATTGCGAAAAAACACAGAAACGGCGGATGATAGCGAACACAAAGAGTACAAGACACAAAAATCCCGACGATCAGTCGTTGCCGCAGAGTGCTCTCTCATCATCGTCGTCGTCGTCCTCATAGCACCCGCATTCGCAAGTCCCCACCGAAATACGGCCGTTGCCGCCGCATCGCCACATTCGGAGTCCGCAGCGTCTGCATTCACATCTTCCGTAATCAGCAGACAGATTCGCAGCTCCGCACGAGCATCGGTACGCAACGACGTTGCAATCGTTGGTGTGGCCGATCGAATATTTGGAAGCGTCTTCGTCCACTTCAACCAGTTCACCGCATTCATCGCACTGCACGATTGACCGGTGGACGCAACCGCACTGCGGGCAGGTGTCGTCACCGTTCAGCCGGGTGCCGCATTCGTGGCAATAGGTAGGTGCAAAGCGACGTAGCGGAAGTGTGGACGCGCCCGTGCGCGGCTCTGCGCTGAAAGCGCAGGACATTGGCCCTCTGTAAAAGCTGCTGTAGATGTCGCGTTCCTCCTAAAAGCACTCATTTAATGAAACAGATCTGTACTCTCGTTTTGACGGAACACGAAGCATACGTATTACTTACCTCAGCCGTAAGGATGCCGTCCTTGGCAGGACCGTTCTTGAATTCTTGCGGGTGCATGGTCGGGAAGCGAATGAGGAACAACGCATCGCCGAGAACCTCGCGAATGGCTTTGTGAGTGCGAGGCGTGTCGGCTCTATAAAAGCACTTATATAGTTTAAGGCCCGGCACACGGTGATGTCATCGGGTGCATTGCCAGGGTAGAAGAGATGCTGTATGGCTGCGTCCTCAAAATCCGCATTTACTGGCACACGAGGGGAAGGAGGAGGCACATTGTTGTGTATTAGCCTAGCTAGTTTCGGAGAAACGTCGCTTGTAGTAATACCATTTACTAAGCTGAAACAACAAATATGGATTATTTTGGATAGCAATAAACGTCGTAGTATGTCCGATAATTATGGACAAGTAGTAGGAATAGGAGAGAACGTAGGCTGCGGGAATACGCGCCGGAATTCAAATTGGAATGGAGTGCGCAGGATTGCAAGTGGCGAGGCTGCCGTAGGGACAGAAGGGGAAAACGCCAAGAGCGTGGAATGGAACGTCCGCAGCCGATATGTGGTGGCGGACGGACCTCCGTTGAACACCGAGAGGCGTACATATGACGGATGTCCGTTGAGGGCGGAGTGGCAGATGGCATACGCATACATGTTGCGCAATTGCCGTACCGAAGTTTTCAAGAAACTATGGCGAGTAAATATCCAGCAAAAGACTGGCAATTGTTCTTTTCATGCATAGGGGCTGTCCAGAAATTATGTTAGCATTACATGGGGGGAGGGGGG